>JAJOOR010021088.1:0-18827 GCA_036250505.1 Solanum acaule | reverse complement strand
ATATATATATATATATATATATATATATATATTTTTTTTTTTTTTTTTTGATAACCGAGAAATCCGTCTGTGACCCGCCCTTTGGACCAATCCCAGCCTTCTAAACTCGGTGGATAATGCAACAGAGATATATTATTATACGGATAAGGGAGAAGTTGCCTATTCTATGAATCTATATATGTTGTTGATAGTGATCAGCCTTTTCTTACTGAACATTGCCTCATAAAAAGGTTCGCTCATCCTCTAACATTCAAGTTTAGATGCTCACATACATCTGATTTGTAACTTCCTCATTTTGATTAATGGGTTTTAATAAGCAGGTCATGAAATTCTTAGTGGACGTAGTTACCTGGTACTTGTGTGAGTAGGGGTAGCAAGGTACCTCGAATTAGTGCATGCAAGCTTGCTTGAACACCATTTTTTTTTTGAAAATAGCTTACAAAATGCATAGACGGTAAAAAATGGATATTAACTCTTTATTTATTTCTACTTTAGACAAACTCTTAGTAGCTACTACTATGCAAAAGTTCCAATTTTATGAGATGTTTCTCAAGGGGCTTGTATCAAGTGTATGTTGTCTCATGCTAAAACCCGCCTCATTTATAAGGTCCTTGCAAGCCATGGTTGGCATCATGCGGAGCTTCTGGCTCTTTTTCTGGAACCAGAACACTCTGCTATATTCCGGTTTGGAACTTTAAGCTTTCATTATATTAAAGCATCATTTTGATGTAATGTCAAGTTGTCAACTAGCAAGAATTGTCATGTGACATATCAAAATTATTCATGTACTATGTTATTGGAATTTGTTGTTATTCTAAATTTGAGGACAATTAATGTTGATATATCTCATAGCCATGCATGTGAAGGATCCCACCGTTTGTTCGTTTAGATCCATGTATTTTCTTCTGCACATGATATTTGATCATCCTCACTCTTTGGTTTATTATGTTGTTCTGTGCATCTTTGGAGCCTCATTTTAGTTGTATCAGATTATTGTATAACATCAGATTTCGAGTCTAGTTATTACAGATACTTCTTGATGCGGCGTTCATTATGGGTGTGTCAGTTTTCTCCTTAAAGTTTATGATGCTAATTTTTTGCTATGCACCTGCAGGAATATGTCATAGTCTTGTTAAAAAATGGTAGGCGTAAAGAAGAAGCAAGAAATGAATTGAATGTTTTTCTTGGAGAAGACAGTGTCTCCTTTGTTGATTGGTAATATAACTGCCATATTTCGCTTAACCGTATGTGTTCTGAGCTAAGTATTTATTTTACTATTCTGATTCTTGGTAATGCTATTTAGGCTGTGGGATCACCTGGGATCAAATATAGATCTGTATGTGCAACAAAAGGATTCTGATACAGGAGGAGGGGAAAAAACGAAACCCGCTATTGTGGAGCAGCCTGCAAAGAATGATGTGCACCACCTGGACACTGATGCTGATAAAGAGAAACTAAATAAATCTAAAAGCCGTAACCGAAGGGAGTGGAAAGGGCTTGTTAGCGATGGACACCCTTCTCTACGTAGTTCTTTGGCCGAAAACATTCCTAAGGAGGAGGAATCTCATCGAAAAGTTGGTCATGCAAAGCGATCCCTCTCCCCTCAGCCAGAACTTTTGAGAAAAAGAAGCAGACCTGAAGAAAAGCCAAAAAAGGTTTCTAGAATCTCTATGCATTGCTTTGTTTTGAGAATCAAAAGAATGCTACTGAGTTTTCATAATGCCATGAAGGAGAATTTCGTAATTGAATAATCATAAACTCGTCATGGTTTTAAGCTGAATGTTGTGCTGATTTTTTACTTTTTGATCATTTCCATTCCAAAGGTGCATGCCTAATCTGACTCTTTCATTTAGCTAGCGCCTCTATATCTCATATTGTGGACAACCATTGTTAGATCTGTTACTTGTCGGTCTGGGAATAACTATACATATAGTCGTGTTAGAAAAACACTAAGTAAAAGTTTGTGGCTTTTTCTGTTTCGGAATTCGGGCTCAGAAATGCTGTCTTTTCTCATTATGGATGGTGGAGACGAAGGCGTTTGTACTTGAATAGAAGCTTGGGTTCCATTTCCTACTGTATTTATTGATGTAAAGTACGTAGCTACCTTTTACTTTATGGAGAGCATAAAATTCAGTTAAGACCCATCTACCCACGTGGTTTATGGAGTGATTGGTTTATTGAGCTGGTTTTGCTGTTGTCCTTTATTTGTCATGCTAATTCGGTCTTGGCTTCCATGGAGAAATCAGCCTGTCCCTTCATTTTTTTTTTACTATTTCTCGATTGTAACTGGAGGTGACAATGTGGGTGATTAAATTTTCTATGGATCTAATGTAAGTTGAATATAGATAGTGGGTATGTTGAGTTTGATTTACAAAATTATTTTTGATATCACACACCATTTAATGCACATTTATTCTTGAAAGCCCTTAAGCCCGGAAGTTTTCCACCCATTAATCACTCCAGAGAAACATTCCAGATTGTTGTTTTTTTACATGTTTTGAAATGTATATAGTTTGTAGTAACATCTTGCCTGGTTGTGTATTTTGTTGATGCATGGTTGATAATGCCATTTGCATAATCACTTTCTCTAAGCACTCAAGTGCATGACCTAGTGGTCAATGAAGTGAGTGTAAACCTTGGAGACCATGATTTAAATCCAAGCAGAGACAAAAGCCACCAAGTGAGTTCTTCCCATATGTCTAAGCCTTGGTAGGCATAGTTACTTGGTACATGTGCTGGAGGGAGGTAGCAAGTACCTGGTGGAATAATGGGGTTTGCACAAGCTGGCCCGGACGCCACCATACTAAAAAAATCACTTCCCTTCACTTTTCCCATTTGTTTTAACCAAGTGTCAAGTTCACTAGTGTGAAGCTTTAAATGATTTTGTCGTCGTTGACAATACTTATGTAGATTACAAACAATAACTAACTTGTGTCCTTGCAATTTTTATTTATTGTTTCTGATGATTGGGCTATATAAAGGTGTGTTGGCAGCATCATTAGGGTAAAAGCTTCATTTCTAATTATTTTCGTGTCATGGTATGTATTTGGAACGCCATATTGATTAGATCGTGAGTTCTCCCTTCCTCTGTGTGTGGGCTGGGTTTGGAGTGTTTTTCTGTAATCAGTTTCTCTTGTTTCTAGTATTATTTATCTTGTGCTTGTACCCTCCATTATATTTTCTTCACTTTGGTGATTTTTCTTCCTTCAGAAATTCAAGTTGGTTGAATTCCCATGCCAATTAGAACACAGTTTAAAATGAATTACCCTGTGATTTGCTTTGGTTGTATCCCACACTACTGTCTTTTGAAAATTTCAGGAATTTTGTTGACCTTTAGTGTGTTGCTACTTTTTACTTATTGTGGTTAGTTAGTAGTCTTTCCAATGTTATTGTATTCTCAGTGCTAACAATACTTTTTCTTTTCAAAATCCTTATTTCGCTGTTCGTAGACAGACTCTCTATCATATGATACCATATAATACATGGTTATGCATTATTTTTGCATATATATATATTTTTTTGATAACCGAGAGATCCGTGTGTGGCTTGCCCTTTGGAATTTTTGTATATGATAACTTTGGATTACTTTTTTGAACAAGGATTGAGTAAAATAACTAGGGATTGCAAGAGGAATTGCATATAAACTGATTTCAGTTCAGTACTAGAGTTCTTTTAAAAAACATCTAATTCATGAAAGCAAGAGAAAACATGATTCGAGTTATCCTTTTGGCTTTGTATTCCAAATCACTACTTCACGTCATCAGCTTTTGATTAATTTGTTTGCTTTTGATAGAGGGAAAGCAGTCGTCAAACTACAATTGCTGCTACTCGGAGGTTGCTGCAATTTGCAGTAAGAGATGCTGTGGCTACTAATAGGTCATCCAATTCCACTCTAGCTCCCTCACCTTCACTAAAGCGTCTTCGCTCTGTGGTCTCTACATCTGTGGATGACTCATCCCTTCCAGAACGCCCACAGAGGATACGGTCGGTTGCAAGAGCACCAACTGCCTTGGCCACTGCTATTAGAGCTGTTGCAGAAGCTGCAAAAGATGTAACAAAAGTTAGATCGTCCGTTAATGTGTTTGATAGGCTGGGTCGTGCTGCTGATGTTCCCGATCATTCAATCCCTTCAATGGAAGAATCTATGGAAGAATCTATGCAAGCTGTTACTGAAGATGTACAAGATCAATCTTTTGCTGATGCAAGCGAGGCGTACTCAACTTACCTTCACAGAAGGGATTATAGTGGAAAGCATATTGGGAAATCTATGTTGCATGATGATGCTGTGGTTGTTTATGATTCAGCATCGGATGATGAGGCTAGTCGTGGTAGCAGTGCTGTGAATAGAAGGGCTTTTGATGCCTCTAGAACTGGTGCACCTGTTAAAAACATAGGTGAGAATCCGCTTATAGTCGAGCATGGCATTGCTTACAATGTGGATGATATTTTGGACAAGTCACAGAAGGACCAGGATCAACCTACATTTGCTCCTGGTGCTCCTCACCAGCCAATGAATATCCCGTTAAATGTGAATACCTGGAAATCACCTCAGTATCAGGAGGCAAGACAGTCATTTGAGATAGAGAATCGGAGATCTGCCCAAAGCAGTGAAGGCTTGGCTGAGAAACTTGATGTACTGTTGACAAAAGAGAGCACAAATCCAATTGCAGTTACTAACGGAATTGTATGATATCTATACGCTGTTATGATCTCATTATGTGCTAAAATATTTGTAGTCTCCAGAAAATACTTAAATGAATATGTTCTTTGTTAGGTCACACCATATGTGGAGACGCAGAAGGAATCTCAGAAGACAGGTTTTCTTAATCAGGGTGAGTTTGATCTTCCCTAGTTACATGTGCTTCTACTTTCTAGGCATAATAAAAGCACTTTTAAACTACTTCTAAATAAATATTAAGATTAATTTGTTATAAGATTAGTTTGTTAAGGTAATATTAAGATTGAGGTTAGGCTTTATTGCTTTCATTATGCTTTGCGTTAGATACTCTCAACTTGTGAGGCAAATTATTGGTCTAATCACTGCTTTAATATATGTGTAGTACTCCCAGTATTCTATTCCCTAGGTACCTTCTTTGTTTCTTTATCTTATATGTAGGTCATTTTCTGGTATATTAGGTTTGTATTCTACTGGTGCACCTACAGAAGATGCTGATTCACGAACCATCTTTGTTAACAATGTAAGTTCTGTCAACTAACTATTGGTCTGATTCACTAGGTATATTCTTTGTCGCTCAATTGCAGAAAAACATTTAATTTGTCTCCGTTGTTTGTGTCAGGTTCATTTTGCTGCTACAAAGGATAGCCTTTCTCGGCACTTCAATAAATTTGGAGAAGTGCTTAAAGTGGTAATCCTGACTGATGCTGGAACTGGGCAACCCAAAGGGTCAGTTACTATTTTCATTACCTTTTTATCAATCTTTTGTCTGATATTATTGAGTGCTAATGTCTAAATACATTACATAAACAGGTCAGCTTATGTAGAGTTCATGAGAAAAGAATCTGCAGAGAATGCTTTATCACTTGATGGAACATCGTTCTTGTCACGCATTCTGAAGGTATGTTCTAAAAAGCAGATGATATTCTTTGTCATAAGTTGGTGCGTGGATTTTGTCTTGACTGCTATATGATGTCATAAGTTGGTGAAGGTATATACCTTTTTGGGGTGTGTGTTATTGTTTTGGTCCTTTAACACCCTCCCTTCAAGTCTTACTCGTTTTCAGCTACAAGTTAACTGATTTTCTTAGTGATGATCTATTAATTTGGTTTTAATTCGTTGGGTTTGAAAGTGGACTCTCCCCACATCTTTAAAGTAAAAAAGAGATAAGAGGGTTGATCTGTTCCTTGCAGTTTCAATTTACTGTTGACTGCTTAAAGTCAACATATCAACCTCTCTATCTCACACAAGGTAGGGGTAAGATCTGTGTGAACTGCGTCCACTCTATCCTCCCCAGACCATCACTACACTGAGTTTGTTGTTGTTGTTGTTGTTGTTGCTGCTGCTGAAAGTCGACAAGAGGGTACAAGATGTTAATGCTCTAGAATGTTTGAAGCCCTCGTCATAAGTAAAAGCACACGTTTTCCAATATCAGACATTTGACTGTACCCCAAAATCAATTGCTAAAACAAGGGATGGAAAGGGAGTGCAAAAAACACAAACTAAGTGGAGTATGAATATATGCAGTAGCATTCCATCGCGGCATAGCCCATGCAATCACTTTTCAGCGCCAAGCATTTGATGAAAGTACGACTAAGAAGTTTGTTTGCAGTATATATAAAAAATGCTTACTGTACCGCAGGAAGCTTATGAGTATACCTTGACTATTTTGCCGGTACTTGCTACCTCCCACTAGCTCAAGTATTGGGTATGCAAGGTAACTCTGCTACCAAGGCCTTGGCGGATCTGAATAAATTACTTCGTGTATGCTGTATCTGTTGGAATTTGAACCCTGGACGAGCACACCAACTTCATTGACCACTAATCTACACCCTTGGGTGCATAGCTTTCATCCTTGTTTTAGTTGGGATGAGTACAATAGTGTCAAAGTGGTATGGAGACCTAGGTCTTGCTTGGTCACTTTTATGGGAACTTCTCAATTTCTTGTTATATTATGGTGTTTGGAATTGAAGCAAAAAATGCGTTAGGTTTCAGAGAAGTTAATTATCCAAATAATAAGTTGTTAACATGGAAAACACTTGGGGAAATAGAACCCCCCAAAAGGAACTACTTTGGCAGGACTTGCACTTCTCAAATTTTATGTGGGATTTACTGCACCCTTCGATGTAATGATGATTACTAAGTAGGGATAGATAAGTGGAATTTCTGGAAAAGACAGATAATAAGTTAACATGGAAAACACTTTGGGAAATAGAACCCCCCAAAAGGAACTACTTTGTGCAGGACTTGCACGTCTCAAATTTTATGTTGGATTTACTGCAACCTTCTATGTAATGATGATTACTAACTAGGGAAAGGTAAGTTGGAACTCTGGAAAAGACAAATAGTGGCTTAGTGCCATAAGGGTTTCTTAAACATATACTGTAAGATCATTGTTGTAAGTTTTTTTTTTTTTGGGGTGTGTGGGGTTGGGGGTGATAGTGTGTGTATGTTAGGGTGGTGATAGTATGTGATGGTTTAGGTTAAGTAGGGTTTTGTCTCTTCATTTTCCAATTTATGGTGTAAGCTCAAGATTCCATTCGGATGAATCTGTTCCAAATCCCAAGGTTGAAGAACTTGAGAATTCTCTAATGTATACTTTTCATATGGAAGAGATTTAGAATCTATGTAATCAGGATTTAGAGTCGACACAAGTCAAAATCCCTTCAAAGTATTCAACTGCTCTTGTGTGTTATGAACGTCTACATGCATAAAAATAGTGGGTGTGCAGATGTATGAACTGCAGTTACAATGATGCACTGACCCCGCTGTGAGGTAAGAATTGCATTCCTTCATTCTGAAAACAATATACTAGTGATTTGGTTTGGTAAATCTTGTGGATCCAATCTGTTATCCCTTTGCTAATGTACATCCTTATATTATCTAAGTGAGCAAAAAACATCCTTATACTATCCAAAAAATAAGAAGAATTCTCCTTCTGTCTATTTTTGTTAAGAAACAGATTGAACCATTAAAAAAATATATTTTTTAATTTGGTCATGTCCTTGCCACGATGAGAAGATCAAAGTTACCTAAAAAAATAAGAATATGGATAGGAAATGAATGTGTCATTCTCAGAATTTAAATTTTGTGTGTTGTTAGTTTATATATTTTTTGCATCATCAAGTAAATTGACTTGCAACAATACACAAGTCTTTGAAATATTTATACATTAGGTTCTGATGGTTAGAAAGATTATGTAAAAAAAATCATTTTAAAAATATTACGCTACGTATGTATGTTATGTACAATGCAATTCACATTTTATACGATGTACTGATATGCTGGAAATTTGGTGAAATTACGTAACGTTTGGTTATGAAAATAAAAAAATAATTACTTTATTTGAAACTTTTGAATTTGGAGTTGTATTTGGCCATACTTTTTACAAAGAATATTTAGAATTTGAATATATTTTGTCTCCCTCAATTTCTAAAAAATTGAAAAATCACCCAACTTGACTAGCTTAACCATGTGTACATATATTCATTCAGCTTGACATTTTTTTGTTGGTAGCGTGAGTTTCTTAAAAAAAATAGGCAGAAGGATGAATTTTGCAACTTTTTGGATAGTGCAAGGATGTTTTGTTGTTCACTTATATAACACAAGGATGTACTTTAGGTTTAAGTCATATACTTCGAGGATGATATAAGCCAAAAAGTTCATATTCAGCTTTTGGAAAAGTTGTTCAGGATTCACCAAGAGTTAACTCGTTAAAAAGAAAAAAAAAGAGGTTCACTCCCATTTAGATGAGAATGCGGAGGTACAGTCTCTCTTTGCCAACAATATCAATAAATTTTTGTTGCGCCTCTTTGCCAACAATATCAAGAATATTTTGGTGATCTTTTACAATTGTTCAAATATTCTCTTCACCATGTGATGTGAATTATGTAAACTAATTTGATGCTCCCATCCCCCATAAGTTGGGGAAATTAGAAGAATATAAGACTTAAAAAGAAGGCTATTCTTTTAATAATTTACGCTTCTAAAATTGTTGGCAACTGAAGTATCAAGATAAACCCCGAGTAAAAGGAAGTCTCTATTCTTTTAGCAATTTGTGCAAGGCTCTTTTAGCATTTGTACATCTCTATTTTGAGGGACATTTCTGTTTATTTAAGCATCGAGTTCTTTTATACAGGTTGTAAGGAAAAGCTCTGCTACTCCTGAAGCAGCGTCTGTCACTGTCTGGTCTCGTGTTACGAGAGGTGGTGCCTTTGCCGTGTCTAGGTTTGGTCGGGTTCCTTTTCCTAGAGGCTCTCCCACTTTGTACAGGTCCCGGCTCCCAATCAGGCCTGGTGCCAGAAGTATGCAATGGAAACGAGATGCTCAGCCCACATCGACTGAAAACTCTGGTTTGGCTACACCCTCGAGTAATGCAGTTCCTTCTCCCATTCCTCGGAGTATGACATATGTACGAACAGAATCCAAGACAAATGGAAATTCTACTGCGGCTTAGTTGATTATAGCTGTTACCTCTTTCCTATCTCTCTGAGAATCCAGCTCTTTTTAAGAAGGGTTGAAGTCCCACATACTTGGCGCAACGTACGTGATTGCTTCATCTGGTGAATCAATCAAGATGGGGAGTGAATGTTCATGTCACGTAATCATGAACGGGAGTGTTACCGATTTTGCTTTTATCTTATTGTTATTTCGCTAGAGTTGGGCGGAAGAGGCATTGGGTAAATGTTTTTGGATTAGATTTTTGAAGTAGTTATTATCAGATTGTTGGAGGCAGGTGGCTGAAGGAGTTGTGTTAAGTTCGAGCTGGAATCTGTGAATAGGTGGAAATGGGCTGTTTATTGGATTAGTGACCTTTGAAATTTCATTCTTGATAAAGTCAAAAAAAGGAAAAAATTTAGAAGACAAAAAGATAAAAAGAAAAAGCAAAATCTCCATTTCATTTTACATTTCATCTTTTGGTTCTATAATATGCTTGCTAGTTGATATGTGCATTCAGTACGAATTATTTGATGATTTAGCATTTATTGTTATCGGAGCTTCAAAAAGAAATGGAGATACTTGAAAACGACAATTCTACTGTTATCATTTTGTTATCTACTTTTGCCAAGTTTCTGTAATTTTGTATTCGAGGTAGTAATTGGACTGGTGATTTTGGATCACCTCCAGTATTTTTCAATATGCATTTTGATCTAAGCCACGTGTCCCTGTGGAGATTAAAATGCAGGTATTTCATTTGTTTCCTTCACCCATATGAAATCCTTCATCCCACTTTGACTATTTTAGTGTAAAATTTGGTGTTATGGGTTGAAGATGTGCTAATGAAATGAGAGCTTCAAGTATTTCCTCCATCCACTTCTACTCGTACACTATCAAAAGTAGATGCTCCCTTTGGTTTAACCAGATTGAAAAATTTATAAAAGCTGATATAGTAAAATTGTCATCTATTTATTGTATCTTAAGGAATGTATTAAGTTAATGTTGGATAAGTTGTAATGAATTGTAGGAGTATTTTGTATAGCATACAAATTATATTAAAGTAAATAGTAAAACTGGTAATATGTCTCGGTTTCTAAATGACCCCAATATTTGAAAATCGACTAAACCAAAGTCATGTAAAAAGAATTCCAATGGAGGAACTAAACCAAAATCATGTAAAAAGAATTCCAACTGAAGATTAGGATGTAAAATATAATTGACCTGAAAGTGCAAGTGATGTCTTCTGAATAGTTGTTATGCGTAAAACGACTAGCAAACAGAGTAACTTTGTGCCTATTCAGGATCTAAATATCATCCTGACTTCATACATTACTGTAATGGTAGTACGAGTAAAAACCAAGAGTTGGATTAAGAAGATAAAAGACATTATTGAAATTCTGAGTTATATATAACACAACTTTAAATCATGACATATAACACCATTTGGGAAATTGCAACTATATTATTTCAAAGATTGAGATAATTCACATATAGGATAAATCAGAAAGAAGTCTTACACGAGGAGGAGCAACTTGTACTCGTTTGGTGGACTTGTTCATCCTCTTTCTTGATGGCATAGTAGTAGTATTATGGGACTGTGGTGTTCCTTGTTTATCCAATTGTTGAACCAAGTCAGTTTTCTTCAACTCTGTGCTGTTTTCTGTTATTGCATTGCAATTGTTCTGTTTCTCCGCAGCAGCAACTTGTACAGACTTGCGGATGACTATTCTAATCTTCGTCACCAAGGGTTTGTTGCTTTCTGCAGTTATTTGTTGTGTTCCTAACCCATCCTCTTCTTCTTTCTCAGGCTATTCAACGCTGGTCATGTCATCTTCATCGTCGTCATCATCATCATCAACAAGAGTACTATCGTCATCTTCATCATGAGTATCGGGTACGCCGGGGTACTTTATCAGGTTGAATATCATATTTTTGCGCTTCTCAAACTCAAGAGGATACTTTGATGCACCAACAAGTATATCAGCTTCGATCAAATCACATATCAGGCTTCTTCTTTATAGAGAATGAATTCAAGAATATCTTTTCGATATCCATTACTTTAGTCGAACAAGAAACAATTATGAAAATAGTAAATTGTTTAAGGTGATGATCACAATTCGAGAAAATGACATAAATAGTCCCTTAACTATAAGAGTAAGTCTAAAATGGTCCCTTAACTATACACTTAACAGATTTGGTCCTTTAACTATTCAAAAACTTATTAGCTTTAGTCTTTTAACTATACACTTACCTGTTTTAGTCCCTTAACTATAAACTTACCGATTTTAGTCCTTTAAGTATTCAAAAACTTATCAGGTTTGGTCTCTGTCCATTTTTTTAATACAAATAACTTAGATTTATATTAATCGAAATCTTCGTGAAATTAAATTTTAACCCATTTTAAAAGTTATTTCTCTATCCCAGTCCTTTTTTCTTCAAACTACTATTATGAAAAGAACAATAACGTCAACGATTCAAAATAAAATTAATGAGGAAAGAAGATATAAGTCCTAATTTTATTCAATGGAGGATAAAATTAAGCACTTGAATATGCTAATCAGTGCGGATTTTATTTAATTTACTCAAATTTCTTTATATAAAATAAAATGAATAGAATAATAAAATTGATCTATTTAAAAAAAAAAAATTAAAAAATTGCAAATCTACAATTTTATAAATTTTAATTTATGAAAAATTTAAAAAAAATCATTCAATAAAGTCGTTGGAGTACAACCTTTGGATTTAACGCGTAATAATTTTTTTCTTTTTATAATAAAGTTTAGCATATTCAAGTCATTAGTAGCAACAATATGCTTCATTTTATTCTCTGTTGAATAAAATTATGACTTATATTTTCTTTCCTCGTGTATTTTATTTTTAATCTTTGAGGTTAAGGTTCTTCGCATAAGGTTAATTTGAAGAAAAAGTAGCGGAGAAAGAGAAACAACAGAATAAGTTGCTAAAGGATTTAATTTCTTGAGGCATGGATTCCGTTAATATAAACCTAAGCTATTTGTATTAGAAAAAAAAATAGACAAAGACCAAACTTGATAAGTTTTTGAATACTTAAATGACTAAAATCGGTAAGTTTATAGTTAAGGGACTAAAACCGGTAAGTGTATAGTTAAGGGACCAAAGATGATAAGTTTTTGAATAGTTAAATGATTGAATCCGTTAAGTGTATAGTTAAGGGATCAATTTAGACCTACTCATATAGTTAAGGGACTATTTATGTCATTTTCTCATCACAATTCACATCCCTCTCTTAATTATGTACACCTTAATTCTACCATCTTTAGTAACTTTTTCCCCTTTTTCAATATTGTTTAGGACTGCCCACAAATTTAGAAACTTTTTCCCCTTTTCTCATATTGTTTAGGACTGCCCACAAATTTACAAAATTATTTTTTTCCTTTTCCTATATGTTTAGGAGTAGGCTGCCTTGCAACCTTGAGGTAACAATAGTTTCAAAACTTCCAATTTGGATAAGTATCTTTTAGGGCTTGTTTGGTATAAGGAATTAGGGATAACTAATTTTGAGATTAATTTCGAGATGAATTTATCTCGTGTTTGTTTGGCGGTGGAAAACAAATTAATTATTTTCTCTGTCTTAATTTATATGACTCACTTTATTTTTAGTCCATCCAAATAACAATCACACATTTTTATATAGGAATTTTTGCATATAGTCACTCAAAAACAACTTAATTATGCCTCATATCTATAGTTTGCTAATTACGATTCGTACCTACATGATATAGGGAGGAGAGTGACGAACGAGATTGGGAGAGGGAGGAGAGACGCGAGCGAGAAAGGGAAGAAAGTGTAGAGAGGTGAATTGCATATTTATATCGGTTCGATAATTGTATATATATGTAACTACTATGTATATATATCAATGATTATATTTGTATATCTACATAAAATTTGAATTCGTATACAATCGAATCGAGTAAAACATTTGTATTTATATATCCAATTTCTCTCGCTTTATACAAACACACATTATACATTGTATTTGTATAATTTGTGTTTTTATAAAAAGAGAGAGAAAGACAAAAGAGAACCGGGCATGAGAAGATTTGTATTTGTATAATTATAAGTTTATAGGGCGGAGAGATATGTATTTATATATCAAGTCTCTCTCGCTTTATACAAACACAAATTATACATTTGTGTTTGTATAAAGTGAGAGAGATTGACAAAAGAGAATCGAGTGGGAGACTGGGCAGGGATAGGAGAGAGGCGAGGGAGATTCCAGAGAGAGAGAGGAGAGAGGTGAGAGAGAGAGGCAAGAGAGAAAATGTAATTATAGCTAGATTTAAGTTCTGAATTGTAATCAATGCAAATTGTAGCTATGTTAGCTAATTAACTAGTATATGTTTGCCTAACCGTGTAGTTTTCTCTTTTTATATTTAGTAACAATTTAATTTTAAATTATCTATAGTACCCTTAATAAAATGACCTATATCCACCCAAACATCGACGACTTATTTTTAGGAGTGTGCATCGGTCAGTTCGGTTTGATTTTATGTATTATCGATTCAGTTTATCAGTTTTGTAGTTTTTAAATACGCTAAATCAATAACAAAATCAATAAGATAATTTTATCTATTTTAGGTTTATCGATTTTGGTCCTTAACGGTTCGGTTTTCGATTTAACCGTTTAAAAAATGCTTATAAAACAAACATATGACTTCTCCAACAATTTGACAGGACAAGACAATAATATAACTTCACAAACATTTATAAAATTGAAATAATAATAGAGTAACTAATATGAAAAAAATGCAATAACCAGTAAGTTACTAAAATCAATAGTTAATATTTATGTAGGGAAAAAAATAGTAAATTACTACAGTCTTAATGAGTTATTGGGTAATATTAAAAATCAAAACCGAACCAACAACCCGATATTTTTTTTAATAAAACCATGAACAACCCACCGAATAACAATAAACCAATAACATTTTTTTCGATTTAATTTATTGGTCGATTCGATTTTTGCACACACCTACTTATTTTAGACCATAAGTTTCTAAAAGAATTCTTTCTTTCTTAAACTCATACTAAGATTAAATTTGGGATTAATTTTATTTTATATTTAATTTGATGTATTAACTAATTTCAATATTATTTTATTTAGCTATTTATATTAAATTGATAGGATAATTATCTCTTATAAGAAATGGATAAAATAAGTTCATAGAATATTCTTGTGCATCTTATCCTATGTACCAAAACGACTTAAGCGAAGAAGTACTCCACGGTTTGAGTTTAGTTGAGTTTGAAATAAGGATAATAATCTTGACATAAAATTCAATATTAATTTTATTACATGCTTGATTTGAGGTATTAGATAATTCCGATATTATTATTTCTCATTGTTTATGTGAAATTAGATTTTGGGCCTAACTCACACCCCAAAAGCTAGCTCAAAAGAAGGAGGATTGCTCAAATCTTATAAGAACTCCATCCATCTCATTAACCACCAATGTGGGGGTTTATTCATTCTCTAACACTCCACCTCACGCCAAGTGCTTAACATTTGTTGCGTGAGCAATTTTGATTTTTGGGGGTCCCAACATTGGATGAGATGGGCCTTGCGTCCGATACCATGTGAAATTAGGTCTTGGGCCTAACTCACACCCCAAAAGCTAGCTCAAGGGGAAAAGGATTGTTCAACCATTGTAAGGAATCCACCCATCTCATTAACTACAAATGTGGGACTTTTGTCATTCTTTAACCGTTTATAATAAAATGGTTGGAATATTATCCCATATAGAAGGTGGAATACACTTATCTAATGAAATATCCTTTGATTATTTAATTCTATGTCCCAAAAGACCACTAGGCCATAGCTCATTTTATGCTAAAAAGTATTCCACATTCTTAGTTTAATTGAATTAAATTTGTTATTTACTTGATTGACAATTGATTTTGTTTTATTTTATTTTTCTTTGAATATTGGATTTATTGATAATTTTTTGAGCGACATCATTTATTTATAGTTAAGTCACATTGGATGTTTATCTTAGAAACACGCGAGTAAAATTATGTGTAATTTGTTCCAGAATTATTGTATTCAAGTGTGACTCACATGTATATGTGATACACTATCTATCTTGCTCACCTTTTTCCTTCCCTTCTCTCGCCTATCTCCCTATGTATATGTATTTCATAATGTATTTGAGTTTCACAAATTTTCTATATACGTGTATCCAATATCAATTTCATGAATTTGTGCATCAAAAATCAATTTCACCTAGTATATCTCATATCAATTTCATCAGTTTATCTTGTATTAACTATTTAGTATTTTTGTGCGTGAATATTATACATGTAGTTGATATCAAAGATACATGTATGTAGTGTTAAAATATGCACTGATACATTTTTAAGTGTATCCGTACATAAATACATTAATCAAGATTTAGTAGATATAGCAGGAATATTTGTATGTAGTTTTTCGTTTTATTAATGGTAAAATTTTGTTGGATTGTCTAATTAATTGAGCTACAAATGATGTTTGACGTCACGTGTAAAATGACGTGACACGTGAATTCTATTGAATGAGCCAATATTATTATGTCACATGTTAATTCAACATAGTTGGCCAAAAATATTTGTCCTTATCCCAACTCTTTCATCCTACAACTATAAATAAGACTCTCATAATTCAGAAAAATAAAAAATTGTGATAAACTCTGTGCACTTAAAGCATAGAAATAAAATATTCAAGAAGATAATGCACTCCAAAGACCACAATGACTTGATTCTTGATGATGATGCAGATGACAATGTTGATTTTGAAAATGAAATGATCAAGAAAAGAAAATTTGAGAAGGAAAGACAGAGTGATAGAGAAACACATCACTTTACTTCGCTTGCAAAGCAGAAACCAACAATGAAGATTAAATTGCGTATCAACAGAATTGTACAAGTTGCTGCTCATCAAAAACAACTTCTTTCAAATTGCTCACCACAAAAACAAAGCAACTGCAGTATAATTAACAGACCAATTGAGAGAACAACACAAAACTCTATAGTTGTGAGAACAATGCAAAAAGAAACACAAAACATCAAAGGCATGGAGATGAAGTTTGAAGCAAGCAAGAGAAAATATGAGGAAAGGCTGGCAGAGCAAAGGAAAGCCAAGAGAAAGACTATAATGGTCGACTTTCATGATATGCCTAAACCTGCCAAAGATCCTCGTGCTCCCAAAAGACATTGCTGGAATAGAAAGTGATTTTGATTATCTTATGATTCAATCTGTTGTAAATTTTACATCAGAATCTTTCTTTTTGCGTAATAAATTGTGGGCAATAGTAGCATTCAAATGATTACTATTTTTAATTTGATTCTAAGTTTCCTATATGGAAATTATCTCAATTATTAAAATAATATAATTGCAATTTCCTAAATGAAGTTGTATTCATGCTTTAAAATTTTGTTATATACTACTCAGAATTTCTTTGTTGTCTTTTATCATCTTAATACAAGTCTTGGTTTACTTATATTTTTCTTGCACTAATGTTTACAATCAAAATGGTATTTAGATCTCGGGTCCCACCATATGCTAATCATAAATAGGCACAAATCAATTTACTTACTTGTTGTTTTAGGTATACTAGTTATTTAGAATGTATCACTAGCAATTTCAGGTCAATTGAAAGCATGTGGGATTTTTTAATCACGATAAACAACTAGAAAATTATAAGCAAGAAAATAAACATTTGGGTCGGTAATCGACCCGAAACTAAAATCAAATCAATTTAATCATTTTTTAAATTATTTAAACCAAACCAAATAAAATATAATGCACATTTATCTATTTGGTTGCTATCAATTTTGATTCGGTTTAGTTCAATTATTAAATATACACAAATGTGAGATATCCTTGCACGAATCGGGATTTAGCCGGGCTCCAACGAGGGATAATAGACACCAAGTGGAAACCAAAAAAAATAAAATCCTTTTGTTGGAACACGTTTATGTTTCTGAGTACTTGTTCTGAAATTCTAGTTTAGTTTGTCCAAGGTCCTCTTAATGCATAATGAGTCCTGCTTCAGTGACTAACATAATGCCTAATCAGGGGACCACAAGATAGAATTATCCTAGCTTGACTTGTTTTGATTTTTGCATCTTCAAAAGAATTACCAGGATGATATTAAACCTTATCTTATTTCATATGATTTATAACTCTTTAGCAATAGTTATTTGTAACTGATTTATAACGAATATCTCAATTTGGTCCGTTCAATACATATAAAATGTGTCGTAAACCATTCAACTCAATCTATTGGTATAAGCAGTGTTATACTTGCTTCAAATATACAATATTCTCAAGCTGATCTGATACTCTATTTGTGGATATCAATGTCCTCTGAACAGCTGGTATGCCTTAAACTCTATTCTCAAGATTGGAACTTAGGTATGTCTGCAGATGGTGGGGCATAAATGCCAGTCTTCTGGATTCATATTCTTGAAGTATTAATGTCTACACACCTTATTTATCGTCTATTTTCTTGCCAATAATTTCCTAGTTGCCTATCAGGATAAAACAGTGCTACCATCAAACTTCTTACTTAAAAATCTTACAGGCTTTCAACTGACCTGAAATTGCAAGTGATGTCTTCTGAATAGTTGTTATGCGTAAAACGACTAGCAAACAGAGTAACTTTGTGCCTATTCATACATTAGTGGGACGGAAGTATGAGTAGAAACCAAGAGTCGGATTAAGAAGATAAAAGACAATATTGAAATTCTGAGTTATATATAACACAGCTTAAAATCATGACATATAACACCATTATGGAAATCGCAACTATGTTATTTCAATGATTGAGATAATTCACATATAGGATACTACTGTCCATAATTTATAAGACAAAAATAAGGACTCTGGTGTTAAATTTACAACAGATTGAACCATGAGAATATCAAAACCTCTTCCTACCCCAACAACGTCTTCTTGGAGCACGAGAGTCATCATTAGCAAGTTTAGGCATATCATGAGAGTCCACCATTATTATCCTTCTCTTGGCTTCCCTTTGCTCTGCTAACCTTTCCTCAAATTTCCTCTTGCTTGATTCAAACTTCTTCTTCATATCATTGATGCTTTGTGTTTCTTTTTGCATCGATTTCGCAACTTGTACATGCTTGGTGGCCACATTCATCTTTGTTAAGCCAGTGGTGCGCTCTTTTCTCGTGCGTTGGGTAGGGGTCTGTTGTGCTCCTTCTTCTCTCTTCTTTTCTGTGTGATGATCACACTCCATTTTCTTAAAACCTTTGTGGCTCTGCTTGTCTCTGTCAAGGTGCTTCTCAAAAGATAAATCAGAAAGAAGTCTTACACGAGGAGGAGCAACTTGTACTCGTTTGGTGGACTTGTTCATCCTCTTTCTTGATGGCATAGTAGTAGTATTATGGGACTGTGGTGTTCCTTGTTTATCCAATTGTTGAACCAAGTCAGTTTTCTTCAACTCTGTGCTGTTTTCTGTTATTGCATTGCAATTGTTCTGTTTCTCCGCAGCAGCAACTTGTACAGACTTGCGGATGACTATTCTAATCTTCGTCACCAAGGGTTTGTTGCTTTCTGCAGTTATTTGTTGTGTTCTTAACCCATCTTCTTCTTCTTTCTCAGGCTCTTCAACGCTGGTCACGTCATCTTGATCACCAACATTGTCCTCGTTAACCTCTTCTTCATCTTCTTCAT
>JAJOOR010021082.1:0-18156 GCA_036250505.1 Solanum acaule | reverse complement strand
AAGGGAAATATAATGGAATTTTCATTATTTAAAATCCAAATTTAATCTGTTATTTACAATCTATGATTGTACTTGGATTGGATCTATTAAGAATCACAAAAATATACTACTTTACAGATCTACAAAGAGGTTTGGCCTACCAAAACTGAATTTCTTTGGCATCCATCTAAAAGTTACTCATTCAATATAAACAAAGCCAGTCAAGATGGCAAATATACCAGCAACTGACCTCCATCGCTGGCTACGGCCACTGCACGATGACTAGAATTATCAGAGACAATGGATGACACAGCTGCATCTGAAAGAGGAAAACAGGAATATTAGTAAAATTCTAACTTCGCCATAAGATAAACAGATTACTTGTGTTGAGGAAAAAAGAGCAATCTCAGTAAATCCATAGCTTCCTAGAGAGATGGAGGAAAACTGATAGAAAAAGGAACATCTAGTCCATATTCTGAACATGTGACTCAGTGCTAGCAGGGCTAATGATGACTTTGACACAACCAAACTGAACTGTAAGGAGAAGGGATAAAAGACGACTAGATCTTGGGAACGGTTGACAAAACATGAACATCTTATTTAAAAGACGACCACCATGTTACTATTCCAGAGGAAGTAAATCAACATTTTGAAGATGAAATGTGTTCAAGAAGAGATCATGTACTTTGCACTCTTATGGCCAAAGGACAATCAAAATATTTAAGTTTTTAAACTGATTAAACAACGCACCATCCAATAGCTGATGAGATTTCCATAAACCAAACATCACACAATAACTACTAAGATTTGAGCAATGAATCTTGCAACAAAAAGAGTACCTTTGAAGTGATGCAGAGTTTGGAGCCTTTTCCCTGTTGTTAGCTCCCACATGTAGACCAGTCCATCACTTCTCCCAATAATCCCATGACCAGCTGAAAAACCAATCGCAGTAGCCCTGAGAGGCAGATAGGCTGAATGGTCATCATTTATCGTAAGAACATTAAAATAACATTTTAGCACTTATTTCCTTTTTAGCATTTTACCACTTGATGTGAGAAGTCAAACTGCTATCAATCTTTAGAAAAGATTAGACCAGTAAATACCATAAATTTCAGGAATCTAGATCAAAAGAGTAATCTATAATGAACGCAACGGTGCAGCCTTGCAGACAGATACAGTCTATAAAGACAGTCAACCTGCTATCATTTATCATTTGATGCACGAATCACACAAAGAACTACATGATTTTGGAATTGACCTTAAAGAGAGGACAAGCCTCTTTGCCAAACCCCAAAACTTCATATCAGACATGTATCCTTACCCAATCTTCAACAACCATGATTCTCCTTTAGTCTTTTAAACTGTAGGATGAAATATGGAATGGCTCTTGGAACTATAAGGTCATTTCTCCCTTTTGTGATAATCAACAAAATCAAAAAATAAATAAAAAACATGAATTAAGATTCTCAGATATGTTCTCCAGAATTTTATAGTACAACATGTTGGCAGTACCTTGGATCTAGAGAATTTCCCATGATCATTGTGTTATTAACCAATAGAGCGAGCCTCCACCAATGATCTGGATCAGAACGCTGCTCACTAGACTGATAAGCAGACGAATTTGAATCAGGAGCAGCTGAAATAAGAACCCAGATTGCCACATCTTTATCCTCTAATGAGCAGAAGGGTTGATTGTCACTTATTTCCAAGAAAGACATCTTTGTGACATCTGTTATTTCGTTAATAATCTCTTCAGTGACCCCCAATGGAACAGTGAACTTTCTTTGCCATCTAAAAAGACTGACCGGAAGACATTGAAAAACAGAAGTACTGGCAGCAGAAAACTTTGACACAAGCATGCACTTCTTTATATCCCTGAATATAACCAAAATACTGTGAGAAGGGACAGTAAACAAAAAACTCTAGGAATCTTAAGCACCAAACGTATGCACCAAGCTCAGCAGAAGTTAATCTCATCTCTCAGCATTTGCTTTTAATATTTGTTCATCTTCTAGAATGGAATAAAAGCATCAAGGCATATGGATATCTCATCGTTTGCGACAAAGAAAAATAGTGAAAACAAACGTAAGAAAACTTTTAGACCCTAATATATCCAAACTAATAGGGTATTGTAAAAGTTGCAGTAAATTAGCTTCTATGAAACAATGTGCTAGTAAGAAGCAAAATTATGTGTGGTGGTATGCATATTCACTAAAACAATAACACTGCAGCCAGCTCCGATTTCTGACATACTGCTTCTAATTGATTCTCTTTTTCAGCTCCCACCAAGGATGATGATAGATGTCTTCAACATATATTCACATCTGTGTGGGCACTTGATTTTCTGGGTGTGTATGAAAGTGACTAACAATATGACATTCATACATTAAAATACATATCATTTATAGACTCTTGAAACTATTTGCACGTACAATTAAGTAGAAGCTGGAGGTAAAATCATTAATCTGTTATTTTTTGACAGATTGAGCATGACTTGGTGAAGAGAGAAGTAAACTATGAAGAGAAACAAAATAAGGAAATTGATAAACAGTAAAACACAATATGCACATTACAAGTACAGCATCATTTAAGATTACAAGGGATATATTACCATAGGCTAAATTCCCCGAAACCGTTGTACCCAAGAACCAAACTAGCAGAATTTGGTATTCTTTTCAATTTCATTGTAGAAAAGGGTGGGCAATCAGGTGGCAGCAAACAGCATTTTTCTGTCTCCGCACTGCAAATTCAGAATTTTGGAGCAAATCAAACTACATAACAAAAGAAACAAAACATAAATAACATCAAGAAGTATCACAAATTTGAAGTCGGACACCAGATCATTAGAATGATGAAATGTTTATATAAGTGGTAGAGTACAATAATTGACTGATAAAGCACGTAATTACCATTAAGTGGGCTAGTATTGCAAATGTTGGCCATATGAACAAATAAAAGGATTGGATTTAATTCAAATACAAGAAAGATAAATTAAGAAGTAACGCAATTTCAAAGTTATTATCACTGCAAGATCAATATTGTGATAAACATGAATAAACTTGAAAACCACAATGCATAAGAAGAGTCACCTCCATTTTGAATTCATGACCCATACGTACAGCTTTCCACTTTCTTCCACAGCAACAAGGTGATCAGGTGGACACACCAATATACAACAGACCCTTAACGTCGTTTTCAGTTTAGTAATGAGAGAGAGATAACCATTTCTAATTTGCGCGATCTTTACAGCATTTTCCTCAAAAATATTCAAAGCACATAATGAGCACCGGCACTTCATATCACCCTCCCTGAGAACAAACATGGAAGATCAGCGCATCAGCATTCATCTATGCTACAGCTAAAAAACAAACTAAAGACCAAACACTTCTGTCTCAAGTGAAAATGCAACCTGCAGCTTGGGGCTATTACACTGTTGAACAACACAAGTGATTGCCCAATTGGTGTCAACTGCACAGCAGCACTGTCCAGTTCAATCTGCATAAAACAAATATAGATTATGAGATAATATAGACCAAGCCATAGGTCCACAGCAATGCCATTGAAGAAGAGAAAACAACTCACATCTCCACGAAAGGCACCATCTGAAAATTGGAAACGTATAGAAACCTGACCAATAAAAGAAGGGCACCCCCTTTCTTCTCCTTCCATTGGGGCCTTGTACATGAAAATAGTTCTATCCTCATGCAATGGTTGACCACATAAAACACAAATATAAAGATCATTTTCTTGTGTACTTAATAGCACTGATGAAATTGGCATGGGATGGGCATAGCCTGCAATAACCTTGAGAACACCACTTCTTTCACTCTCAACCTTTAAATCTTTCTGGGCTTCCATGTTTACATTCTCATTATTCTCCTTTTTCTCGGTGGTGTCAGCAGAAAAATTTATCTTCTGTTTTTGCTTATCTAACAGAGGACCAGTAAACCTGACACATTGTTGGTCTCTGGACAACATTTCAGTCAAGTTGCCTTCAGAATTAGTTGCAGTTGAATCAAGTAACTTTGAAGTTTGAATATGGTCTAACATCTGATCCATTTCTTCATCTTGTGATCTGGAGGCCAAGTTAAAAGGTGTACCATTGGTACTAGTGGATCTTTCTTTTGTATTGAAGTTAAGGGACCGTCCTTCAATATGGGGTTCATCAGTAGATATAGATTGTTCAATTTGGCACTGCTTAGAAGAGCTCCCTTGTAAGAAATGTGAGGTGTGCATTGCATTTATGTCCGCATTTGACTCTGGAACAGAATCATCTCTGAAATCTCTGCAGATGATACTTTCAGATAAAGAAACATGTTGCACCATTGATTCACCAGAAAGTGGAATCTTAGTTAAGCTCCCACTGACAATTGCTCCAGTGCTTTTGCTTCCACTAACTTCCTTTCTTGATGCTTGAAGAAATTTATGTGTGCTTGGTAAGAAGTCATTTTCTCTTTCTGTTCCTGTTCAACAATTTATAACTTTCAATCAATTGGTGTACAGACTGTAGTTCAGCTTAAAAGACTGAGGGCTCATATCTCATCACTGTATAGAAAATTTTGAAGTTCAGACTAGCTACATAAAGAATAATTTCAACAAAAGATGAAATATGAAATATTACAGAGCAATATCAATCAGTCTATTCACCTTTTGTTAATAAAAAATGGTTCTAGGAAAGAGCACACGGAAAGAGAATATTATACTCTGACCCTTCAATCAAAGAATCCAAAGATCACAAGGAGATAAAGTAACCTGTTTCACCATTGCAAGCTGCTGCTTCTAAATTATCACTCTTTGATGGTCCCACTATTTCAGGTCTGCAGGTATGTAAACCTTGAACACTATGATCTTCTTTAGCAACTTCAGCTACTTGTAGAATCTGAGCTAACCCCTGACTTGGAGTATATCCACTTTCATAATTATCAAAACTATCAGGGACAATAGCTTCTGCAAGGGAACAAGCTGTAGATGCTGGAGCACAACCTCGAACTGGAAAACTGGTATTTTCTATTTTCTGTCTGAGCAGTGAATTCTTGTCAAGATCACTGACTGCAAAAGAAAGTAAGAGGGAACTGAAATAAGCTTTAATTAAAAGACTTCATGATAGTCTTATCAATGATTGAGATAGCAACTAAGATTACTAAATGAGAGCAGCAATAATAAGCTGAAATTAGAAAGTTACAGTTTACCAGATGTGGAGTCAAGATAGAGGCCAATCCTCTTATTTTCATCCTGAGAATTGTGGATGGATATTTCTGGTGATTTTGTATCATTCTTTTTCTTTCTAGTGTATGTCCTAATCAGAGGAAGTGCTCGAGGAAGCAGAAATGTCATCATTGAGTTGGCTATTTCATGTCCAGCAGAATCTGACTCACTTTTCTGTGAATTCACTTCCAAACTAGATGTACCCATTTCACTTTCTGGCCGTGAATCAATTATTGGAGAGTCGGAAACATTGGTACTAACAGCAGCTACAACATCCTTCACAATCTCTGCAGTGAGACTAAAAGATTCATCTACAAAAGTGAAAAGACAACCATTTAATGAATTAATCAGGGAAGTGGAAGTCAGGTAAGAGGTAATGCAAGATGCAGCACTAAAGAACGCACAGGTAAGTAATAGCTCATAGTACCTGGTTGGTGATCCAAAGTATCAGGTGCCCAAAGATTGACATCATTAATTCTCTGTGTTCCATTCTCGACAGGTGATTCTCCATCATTCTCTGCAGTCAGTTGGTTCTCAATTACCTGCTCATCCAGAACTTTTGACCTATCAAACTGCAAGACGTTAAGAAAATGTGCCTAGCTAGCAATTTCAGTAACCAAACAACTTAGAAAAAAAGGAAAATGATAATATGCTTGCTATCCCCTTTGTTTTTGTTGTTTACATGGGATCTTGTAAAATAATAAAAGAAAAAGTAGTACAAAGGACTAGTAAAAAAAATAGGAAAAAAATTATGCAAAATAAATGAGAACAGTGTATCAGAGAATTTAATGTGATTTAAAGGGAAAAAGGCAGTAAACACACTAACCAGCTTTCCATCTTTTTGTAATTCAGTATATTCTTCTACTGGTTTTTCAGTCTCACGGTTTAAATGCTTCCTCCCTCCTTGAGAACTGAGACTATCTACTATCAGATGATCATCTTTGTCAAAAGATTCTACAACTGGAACCAGAACTTTTTCTCTCTCAATTATTGTTTGCAAGTTCTCTGACTCTTGCAATGCTTCTGAACTATTGCAAGACCGTTTACTTGAGGAAAAGGGAGGCAGATGTCCGCCATATTCCTGTTGGCCGGAATGCAAAGCTTTGATATTGCTACTTTTATTCTGACATCGAGGTTTTTTGAGACTGATATTGGCAGCTGATTTGATATTATTGGTTCTACCTTTACTATTTCTCTTCCCAGCTCTTGGTGGTTTTTCCATGTGTGTTAGCAAATTTGGATCTGTTTTTGATCCCCTGTGTTCAGTTTGGTTTACTGCCTCGGATGTCTCCTTTCCAAGAGAGTTAGACGACAAGAGATTCTGCTCTGGCATTCCACTGATATTTGCCAACAATTCTTCTAATGGTATTTCCGTCTCGGGATTCAAATGCTTCCTCCCTCCTTGAGAACTAAGACTATCTACTATCAGATGATCATCTTTATAAAGAGATTCTACAACTGGAACCAGAACTTCTTCTCTCTCATTAATTGTTTGCAAGGTCTCTGACTCTTGCAATGCTTCTGAACTATTGCAAGATCCTTTACTTGAGGAGAAGGGAGGCAGATTTTCACCATATTCCTGTTGGCTGGAATTCAAATCTTTGATGTCACTACTTTTATTCTGACGTCGAGGTTTTTTGAGACTGGTATTGGCAGCTGACTTGATATTATTGGCTCTACCTTTCCTGTTTCTCTTCCCAGCACTTTGTGGGTTTTCCATGTGTGTTAGCAGATTAGGATCTGTTTCTGATACCGTGTGTTCAGTTTGGTTTACTGCCTCAGATGTCTCATTCCTAAGAGAGATAGATGATAAGAAATTCTGCCCTGGCGTTCCACCGGTATTTACCACCAATTCTTCTAATGGTATTTCGGTCTTGGGATCCAAATGCTTCCTCCCTCCTTGAGAACTAAGACTATCTACTTTCAGATGATCATCTTTGTCAAAAGATTCTACAACTGTAACCTTAACTTTTTCTCTCTCATTTATTGTTTGCAAGGTCTCTGACTCTTGCAATGCTTCTGAACTATTGCAAGACCTTTTACTTGAGGAGAAGGAAGGCGGATGATCACCATATTCTTGTTGGCCGGGATTCAAAGCTTTGATATCATTGTTTTTATTCTGACGTCGAGGTTTTTTGAGACTTGTATTGGCAGCTGACTTGATACTATTGGTTCTACCTTTCATAGTTCTCTTCCCAGCACTTTGTGGTTTTTCTATGTGTGTTAGCAGATTAGGATCTGTTTTTGATACCGTGAGTTCATTTTGGTTTACTGCCTCAGATGTCTCATTCCTAAGAGAGATAGACGACAAGAAATTCTGCTCTGGCGTTCCACGGGTATTTGCCACCAATTCCCTGAGTAACCTCTGCACAAATGTGTTCTTGAACCCGAAAAACTGTAAGGAGAAAAGAATAAGAACATTAGGCTCATTTAGTTTAACTTCAACATTTTAATATTCCCATTCAAAGTTAAGAGAAACTTAGCAACTTATGCACTCTGCAAGCTAGCATTCAAAAAATTGATCCAAAGGAAATTTTACTAGTATAAGGTCCATAAACAGATGATAAATTCTATAAGCAAATGTAACTCTCCCACAATATCCCTCCCTGCTTTTATGGAAAATAGTTCCTAAGCACAATGCCTGAGTTTCTCACAACAAGCCTTGGAAAATTCTTTTGACTAGCTTGACTAGCTTAGGTGAATAAACTATCTTAACAATCATCCTCCAAAATGACATGATAACATGATGTGGGAATTGGGGCTTCATCAGAGAATTGCTTTTACCGCTCTAGCTCTGAAATGTGGCTTCCTGTGTAATTTCCAATACAAGAAACTACATTTTGACCTCAGAGTAGACCAAGGAGATCAATTCTTGTTACAACAGTACCAATACTTCCAAACATATCAATGTCACTCAAAAATACCAATTCAAATGGCAAAAGGGTAGAACATTTGGTATTGCAGTATGTTAGCTGGGCTCATAAATAGGCGCAAGACACACCTCCACACCATCAATCTTACTGGAGTGTCTCTTTCCATGCAACAATTTTATTTGACATCCTTTTTTCTGGAAACTCTCCCATGCAATATCTGGAGTTTGCCCACTACATGACTGCCCATCTGTAGAACTAATCTGTTGAGAGGCAGAGACAGGAATTTATTATAAATCCAAAGCTAGAGAACAGTAACAATCTATTTAACATGTTGCAAAAAGCAGCATAATCTTTGCTACACACCGTAAATAATGGCCCATTGAGGCCTTCATGAACTTCCATTTTGTAAGAGACTCCATTTTGAGTCCTTAGAGCATTGTATCCAATAGGATAAGGATAACGGTCTTTTCCCTGCAAGTCAAAAAGCCAAATTAAGTGATACAGGAATCTCTTACACAGTACATTGTAAGTCTGCCAGCCATGCTTTTTGCTGATATTAAGAACATAAGTTTCAAGGATCGTTGTAATCTAAAAGAAAACAAGACAACCAAACTCCACCATTGAGGTAAAGATATATTCCTGCGGTGTAATATATAGGCCGACATGTTTGCGGAATGGTCAGCAAAATTCTGTTTAAAACGTATACCTGTACACCAAATGAGTGTAATCATCTTACATCTATTATGAACGTAAGTCATTTTCCATTCCGCTCCTACTTTATACTTGGTCCTACTACCATTTAAACATTATTTCCACAGTGATACGGTACCAATACAAATCACTCCCCCACCATTGTTACATTCCACTAACTGTAGCTACACCCATTCAAACATCAGAAATGACTTAACAATTATTATTTGAAACTTGAAGGTAATATGTTTTTCTCAGGGAACATTTTTCATCACATCAAAAAGCACCCAAATCAACATTAGAGATGCCCATACTGAGACTTGAATAACAAGCGCAATGTATCTCGATTTCCTTTTGCCTATAAGTGATCCACGATTTTCTTCAAAAATGATTCCACAGGATTACATGACTGGAAAGTATAAATCCTCACACTAGTTCTGACGACTACCAGAAATTTAGAATTCACTACAAATCCTCCATCACATTTTGCTAGTATACGATACTCAGTATCTTGACAATATACAACATTCGTCACAATTCAGGTAAGATAAACTTAAGATCACGAAGAACATTTGGCTGCAGCTACTCATCCATAATTAATCAAAACACAGGACTTTCTTACATAACTGTCAGTCTGTCAGAAGAAAATAAAATAAAAAACTAGTTTCGCATTGGTATTAGCACAAAATATTAGCTCATCATTTTTCAGTTAGGCAAAAAATCCGAATAAATGCATAAGCTACATTGCTCAGATAAAGAGCTCATCAATTGATCTATAACAATAACTTCCATTCAAACTAAGCTAACCTAAAAATTTGTACAATCATACACCTACATAGTAGAACAAAACTCATATCCACAACCAATAACACTTCGAAAGCTCCAAAAAACTATATTAGCTACATGTCTAAGCTCAGTAGTTCATCAGTTGATCTATAACAATAACTTCCATTCAAACTACGCTAACCTAAAAATTTATGCAATCATACAGATACATAGTAGAACCAAAATTGCGCAAAATATTCATATCCACAACCAATAACGCTTTGAAAGCTCCAAAAACTAATATATTAATTATTAGCTACATGACTAAACTCAGTAGTTCATCAATTAATCTATAACCATAACTTCCATTCAACCTACTCTAATAGAACAAAAATTAGGGAAAATACTCATATCAACAATTAATAACGCTTCGAAAGCTCCAAAAACTAATTTATTAGCTACACGACTAAACTCAGCAGTTCATCAGTTGATCGAAAACATTTTACAGAAATAACGGAAATGAAATTGTTACCCTAGAGGAGCTCCAGTACTTCTTATCCCATGAACCAGCGTAAAGTTTTCCGATTGATAATATTTCCAGTCCGTCCGATTTCTCGTCGATGAATTTCGCCATTGAAATCCTCCCTCTTACTTTCTCTCTCTAGATTTTTTTTTAGATAGAGAAAATCGAGAGGGAAGAGAAGAGTTGAAATGGCGGGAATGGAATTCACGATTTTCTTCTCTCCCTCCTAAATTTCATTTTCCTCTTTTTTTTTGTTATTTTACTTTTCAGTCCCTTTGTATGTATTTAAGTGATAGTTTAGTCCATAAACTTGACCCTTGTTTTGACATTACGCCCTATTTTTTCATTCTATCAGAGCCCGTTTGAATTGGCTTAAAAAAAATAGTTTGTAAGTCAAAAATAAAAAGTCAAACTGAAATGACTTTTAAATCAAAAAATAAAAAGTAGAGGAGACCTACTTTTAGTTTCTGACTTATTTTAAGTCATTTTTTACCTTGCCAAACACTTCGTAACTTATTTTAAGTCATTTTTTATTTATTTTAAGTTATTTTTTTTATATTTGTCAAACACTTTTAGAAGTCAAAAACTGACTTAAAAATAGGTTTGACTAACTTTTAAGTCAATTCAAACACCCTCTAAGTATTTCCTTATTACGAACCAAGGGCAATATAAGTTGTAGTGGGATGACGATAAGTCGATAACCCTCTTATTTTTAATTAGAGAGTTCTGGTCGAATTCACAAGAATGAAAAAAGTTACCGTTTTCAAAAATAGCTTCTGTAGTGTACAAATTCAAATCTAATCAAACTTTATGAATATCAAATACCAAATAAAAAGTTTTTAAAGGAAAATTTACAAAAGACTTCACTCACATGTTCAAATTATTCGGAAAAGAAAAGTTTCAAATTTTTTCGTCAACTTAAATTTTTATTTAAGATAATATTTTTTATTTACGTATCAAACACATCAATAAAGTTAAAGTTAAGAGATGTGTCCAATCAAAACTTCTTGAAATGGGAATAAAAGAGGGTGGTCTTAGATCAAATGGTTATGTACAAATGCATGTATAATAAAAAAAAAAGTAACATTTACGAAATGGACAAATGGAGAAGAACGAAAAAAAAGTTCAAACTTTTGATAGATTCAATAGTTACTAATTTGTGACGCTCATAAAGGATTGTAGTTAAAAACGAACTAGAAGACTTCTGAATTGAAAAGTTTAAATGCACGTTATGACAACTTAGACGAATCTCGCATTGAAATAAGACCACGCATGTCACACGTTCACATGGTAGGCAGTTTTGAACTCGATTATATCATAGCTCAAAGAACAAATTTTGTGAGGTCTGTTAGCGCAAAACAAACAATATGTTATGACTTGAGTCGCGAAATAATTCCACCCTTTTATGAATAGTTACTTGTAATAAATATCTTTTAGGTGATCTAATAGTACTTCCTTTGTCCAAAAATACTTGTCATGTTTTGTTTTTTTTGAGTCAAACTACATGAACTTTAACTAATATGTTAAGATTTTTTAACCATATTGATATGAAGATTATAAATTGCAACTTATAGTACTTTTATTTAATTTTCAAATATCTAAATTCTAATTATAAAATATCTTATCTTCAAAAGTTAGTTAAATCGACTTTCGAGAAGCAACATGACAACTATTTTGGAGTGGAGGGAGTATAACAACTATTTTAACTCTAACAACATATACAAGTTAATTAAGCTATTGGTTGGCTTGGCATTTGGCTATGTTCGAGGAAGAAATGGGATTCATCTTTTTTGTTTTCAAGTTTGTCCAATATTCATAATAGAATTCAACTAATTTGAATTTGTGAATGGACTTATTTCTTAGGATGATTATTTTGACATATTTTTTTTTCATATTCAGGACTGGAACATGAGACTTCTGATTAAAAATAGATAGAGATCCCAACGGTTCCATCACAATACATGTACATTGGTGACATAAGGATATTGAATATGCTTTTACATGCATGAAATGCCAAAAAGAAAAAGATCCTTGATCTTTGTTTCATTGTATGTGTATAATATATGATGACCAACCTTGGGAAGTCATTTATACTAACATAGAAAGTAGTAGAAATCAAAGTTTAGAAATAGTTAGTTTCCTTGTTTAGCAAACAATGAAATGAAAGAATAGTCCCATCAACACATAAAGACATAAACTCATTTTATGATGGTGACTTGTGATTGTAGCACTGGTCATTTTCAGCTTTAATTTCTTCAATTATATTACTTTGCACTCAAAAAAAAAAGTTAGCTATATGGGAAGCCATCACCATAACCCTAGCTAATAAATTTGTCTCATTTGATTCAATATTATTCATGCACGCCTTATATTTATGTCTCCTCTATACTCTTTTTTTTTGTTCATTTCAACCCTACCAACAACAACGGTAATTGAGTAGTAAGTACTTCTATATTCTTAATCGAGAGTTTCGAATTTGAGTCATAATATTGGATACAAAGTCATATTTGTTAAGGAATAGTTTATCCTCAAATGTAAAACTTCCTATACCAAACTCAAATTTAGTCGTCCCCAATACGTGAAAAACCAAAAAAAAATATACTAACTTGTGTACATTGGTGTAACGAGACCTTAATTTGTACTAAGAAAACATAAATATAAAGAAGTAAACATACGAAAAAGTTAAGATAATTTAACATATGTAAGCTATTTTATTTTTTTTACTTTCTATATATATACTTATATGATTTTTGATGAAGAGAATTCAGATAAACCTCTTTACGCCTCTTAGCTCCGCCTTTAATTTGCTCAAAGCCCTAACCTTGTAGGGTATGGAGGATCTATCTATAAAAAAAAATATGTATCTTTGTTGCCCAAGTTTTGTTTGGTAGATTAGTCATATAGTGTATATTTACAATAGTTTAATCGAGTCTTATGCAAAAAATTTACACTTCTTGTCATGCATATATTTACAATGAGTTTAATTGCGTAATTTTTATTTAGCAAAAGATATGTGGTCGATGATTATAGAGCCAAATTTTACTAAGAAAATTCAATTTCACCCATAAAATGCACTTATGATTGGTTCCGGCTATTCCACTCCTTAATGAATTAACTATGAAGAAGTCAATCAAGCAGTTCAAATTTTTAGTCGGTTCTCATAACATACGATGTGGAAAAAAAAAACTAATTCGATGATCTAGACAGATTAAAGTTATCTTGTCTGCATTGAGATTTAAAACTTATCGTACCTTACTTTGAGGAAATTATGTTAGAAACAGAATTATTCATGATGAAAGATTGTTGCATTAACGTCACCATGATCATATCTATCCAATTTCTTGTGATTGCACATTCAATTATATTTTATATATATACCTAAAATATTGAAATAAACAAAAACATAATATAATATGATTCGATAAGCTTTGATTTGATAAGAGTAGTAAGGGCAAAGGACGAGGATCTGTTCAAGAGAATCAAACGATGTACTTCAAGAAACTATTGCATATCTACACTATTGTCTTCTTATGTTTATATTTAATTTCATATATTTCAACATTACTATATTTTTCTTATGTATTGTATTAATAATAACAAGAAAATGTTATTTGCGTATCATATTAATCACCTTATAATTAGATTCATCATCATCAATAACAACATATTCGATATATTCAAATTTCCACAAGTAAGTATACACAGACCTTATCACTATATTTATAGGATAAGAAAACGATCTTCAATAGACTTTCGATTGAAGAAAATTGTGTTTTTTACTTGACCTAAGTAGAGTTGAGAAAAGTCAAAAGAATTTAAACATTGATTTATGTCATCACTATTAATGTATGATTTGTTACTATTTTTATTCATATTTGAAGGACACTGAAATGAAATTGGACAGTAGCATAACACAACATATATTACCAAGAACTTTTGGTGAAAATCCTCAAAACCCTAATGCATAATATAAGAAAAATTGGATTATTTTTTAAAAAACATTCCTGGAAAATGAAAAAAATTAAAGAAAATATTTTTTTGCTTCTCATAACTCTTACGTTAAGTAAAAACTAAATATATAATATATCACTATGTAAAACATATGATCTTTAATGGTAATTAATTAATGACAATAGTTTAATTTCCGCTAAATATATTCTTTTAGAGGCAATTAACACTCTTTGTAACTGTCTCTAAAGCTTATAGCGATATTTGATTCAATGACAATTTACTAATGACGGTAAAGACTTTGACACACTTTTGTTAATGTGCATGAATATTTATTGCCGCTAAAAGTTGACTCAAACCCTATATTTTTGCTTGAGAATTAATTAATATGTATAAATAATTCGTTCGGAACCCAATGTAAAAATATAATATTTGAGTCTAACTCAATCCCAAAAACTAGCTCATGAAGAGTGAATTGTCCAAATTCATATAAACAGACCACCAATCCATTTGTCAACCAATATGAGACTCTAACTTACTTTAACGCCCAATAAGCAAAAAATATTATAGTTCAAAACTCATAATTTTAAAATTTCTTGATCCGCGTACAATAACAAGTCAACAACAATAATATATTTAGTGTAATTACACGAATACATACTATATAAACATATATAGGTCACCAAGAGTTACCACAGTCAATTTTTTGTGCAACTTATTTTCTCATTGTTCCTTTCCTTAGCAATACCCCCACCCCCACCATAAATATATTTTGTCCTTTAAAACCCCCCCAAAAAAAAAAAAACTTTTCTCCATCTGAAAAAAAAAACTCCATGGATTATGTTCAATCTTCTGAACATCTTTGCTACGTTTGTTGCAATTTTTGCAACACTGTTTTAGCGGTAATTTAATTGAATTTATTTTATTTTCTTACTTTTTCATGTAAATTAAAGCTTAATTAATACAATTAGTTTTGCTATTTATGCTTTTTTTTTCTGTTTCTATCAATCTATGTTACAAGTTCCCATCAATCATTTATGTGATGTGTGATTTTATAGTATAGTTTAATTTCTTGATGAAGTAAAAAATAGGAAGGTCAAAATAAAGCTATATATACTATGATTGTTTCCTTTTATTTAAATGACTATTTAGCAAGTATAAAGAAATTAAATTCTTTTATTTAGTCAAATCACATGCTACAACACGTGCACTTTTTAAAATAATTAGAGTGATCGTTTCAAGGTCGGAAGGATTAAGTGAGTTATTTCGATATAAAATTTGAGATTAATTAAATTTATCACATGCTAGGTTGATTAATATATTAGCTAAAATCAAAATAAGTTTTATACCAAAATTATAGAATTATTTACTACTTGTATGCTCGCTTCATTATATTTTGCTAATTTGTTGCTATTTTATTGTCATATTATATATTTTTGCAATCATGCTTCGATTTTGTTGTACAGCTGAAAGTCTATTGAAAACATCTTCCCTACTCCATAAAGATAGGGGTAGGATTTGCACACATCGACTTTTTTTACACTTTATTTATGAGATTATACTGAATATGTTGTTGTTATATATAGAAAGTGAAATTATTTATCCTGATTATAATTAATATGATTTTGAGACAAATTCTGATTTATGAATCACTTTTATCACTACAACTTTTTACAATTTTTACTTTTTTTAGGTTGGAATTCCATACAAGAGGCTAATGGATACTGTGACAGTGAAATGTGGCCATTGTAGCAATCTTTCATTTTTAAGTACTAGACCTCCAATTCAAGGCCAATGCTTTGATCATCAACCCAATCTTCAGGTAATAATTTTATTATAATGAAAAAAGATAGTTTGATACACAAAACATATAGCTCGCATCAATAAGGTTTGGAGAAGATCTAGCTAGTTCCACCCCTAAGAGGCGTGTGATGTTGATAACTTACATCTCTATATTACAAAAATATTAATGACTGTTTCCACGACTCGTTTTATTTTTAAGTTTGAGAAGTTTCATTAATTTTATACATTTTTTGAGTATTTAATTTTTATATTTTTTGTTTTTAATCAACAGGGTTATTGTAGTGAATTCAAAAATAAGGGCCAAACTTCATCATCTGCCTCATCAATTTCTAGTGAACCTTCATCTCCAAAGGCACCTTTTGTTGTAAAACGTAAGTATGATTTTTTATTTTATTTTTAAAAAAAATAATTTTTTGAATTAAGTTAATGATATTTAATTTAATTTAATTTTATAATTTTGTTGAAGCTCCCGAGAAGAAACACAGGCTTCCATCTGCCTACAATCGATTCATGAAGTAAATATCATCATACTCTCTTCGTTTCGAGTTATGTGATACTGAGTTTTTATTAATATGTTTAAAAAATAGCAATGTATTTCTATATTTGAAAATTATTTAATTTTGAATTAAATCGTTCATTATATGAGAAAGTTTTAAAATGTTATGACATGTTTAAAATTATACAATTAAAGATGACTCATTTATTTTTATACTACGTGTCAATCATACTATATTACATAAATTAAAACAGACGAAGTACTAGATATTATTTGTTTATTTCTTATTATATGTTTTTTATTTTGATAAAAAGGGAGGAGATACAACGTATCAAAGCTGAAAATCCAGAGATACCACATAGAGAAGCTTTCAGTGCAGCTGCTAAAAATGTGAGTTTAATTAATTTCACTAATCTTACTCTTAAAAATAATATTAAATTCTTTTAGGGGTTGTTTGATCTGTGAACAAGTTATATTGGAATTATAACGGATTCAATAATGATGAAATTATTTGGTGATGATATGTAACTGTCCATGATATGCGAAATTAAGTATCTACTGGATCGATACTAATATAAGTAATAAATTGATAACGTAAAAGCTAATTAATAAGCTTATCTTTTTTTTAGTTTTATTTTATTTGTAACAATTTTTTTGTTTGGTTGTTATAGTGGGCTAGGTACATACCTAATCCACCAAATGGATCCTTGTCTGGAAATACCAACAATGTAAGATTATTTTTTTTCATTATTATAACAAAATTAATAAGTTTTATTTATTTTTTGTAATATACATACATATATATACATCTAATGATTTTTTTAATTTTTTTTGTAGGTTTAGATGTTGAATTGAAGCAAATAGTGGGACTATATTATATGTAATATTAATGATGTTATCCAATTACTTGGGAGAAAACATGTAGGATAGTTAAGTTTGTTGGACTTGTCCTATAGTTTGTGTTGGGCTTTATCTAATTTGCTATTTTTAAGCCCTAGTTAAATATAAAAAAAAAAAGGTTTATCCTATGCTATATATTATAATATCTAGTGCTTATTTAACATCTTAATTCCTCAAATTTATTTATTTATAGTTTATTGAGTAAAATATTACAATTTATATTGTTTCCTTGTTGTATATTATCTTAGTACCTTTTAGGTGTTGCAAAAATAATAATTGTGAATTAAAATATCAAAATTCTAGTAGTATTATTTTATTACTCATATTATTATTATATAGGATAATGTGTATAGTTTGCATTTACACATGTGGCCTAACAAGTTATGGACAAACTATGAAACAAACAATAATTTGATATAATCTCCAAATATTATGTCAATAAATAAAATCATATTAAAAAGAGTTTCTGCAAAAAAAAAAGGGGGGTTAAAACATCATCAACGATCAACAACATATCTAGTATAGTTCCACAAGTGAAATCTGAAGAGGATTGAATATACGCACACCTTTACCCGTACGTTTGTAAGGTAGAGAGGTTATTTCTCACAAGTCCCCGACTCAAAAAAAAAGCATCATCAAAGCAAGAGTGGAACAAAAATAACGATAACAAAATAACAAGAACATACAAACCAAATGAAACAACATATAGTAAGTATTAAAACGCTAAATACATCAACAACCCTCTAAATTTCTCCACTTCTTTTACTTTGATATCAAAACTTGAACTTGTTCCGATCCATCACTTAACCCAACTCAACGAAAAAAAACATACGACTTAAAACACTTTTTGCTGACATGACATGATGCGCTTGATAAAGGAAATTACCACACACAAAAACTCAATGCTCCTATTCTCATCATAGTTTATTCAAAAGAATATTCAATTAATCACAAACTTAAACGGGGGGGGGGGG
>JAJOOR010021078.1:0-13348 GCA_036250505.1 Solanum acaule | reverse complement strand
TCCAATTTGATGTGGAGATGACACGTGGATATGACGACAAAGAGCCACGTCATGTAGGTTCTGTTTGATAAGGACATAAAAGAGTGGGAGTACCCACCCCCTACCCACCCCACACCCCCACCCCTTGTTATTGCTTTCGGTCGGAGCAATCATACACCGTGGAATAATCTGGAACTAGAGCTTTTAAATATTTTTTTAATCTGTTATTAAAGAATTAATTGATTTGTTTTAAAATGGCAATTATTGCTCAGGTTAATCACTAACTTTTTGTGGTGGAACTGTTAATTTTTTTAAAAAAAAATTGAGGTACGTGTATTTATGTATTTTTATTTTTTTTGGTTTCTATCGAGTGCCCGCATATTGGAGTATTAATTTGGATTCGCATCGAATAGTGACCTATTAGAGGGATAGTGCTTCATATTAAGGAATTTTTATACTTAAGATTTAGATCTGAAATCTCTGGTTATAAAGGAGCAGCATCGTCCACAATATCATATTCTCTAGTGATTTTGAGATACATGTATAATTGTAAATGACTACAATAAAAGATTTTAAATTTATATTTATATAAGAAAGAAATTGAAGCATTGAAGAAGAAGAAAGTTAAATTTTACAATTTTATTAATGGATTAGGTCATCAATATAGCAATAATGCACCATATTGGAGTGATCTGGAATTAGCTAGGGTTCTTAATCTTTCATTCTAGATTTTTCGTTTCTTCTATTAGATGCCAATAATTTCTCCGGTTAAATCACAAGTTTCATTTGTTATGTTTGTGTGGTGTTCGAGTTAGTTTGTATAAATTTCGATTAATTTTATATAGTATATACTATATCTTACCAATACAGTTATCAATAATTATATTTATCAAGGCCTAAATAAATAAAAAGCAATGCCTTAATATTTGTCTTAGTTGAACTTTACAATTTATTTTTCTCTGCTAGGTCAAGCTGTTGTGACCGAGGTTTATAAATTACTAACTTTTGTGGTGGGATTATAAACTTTTAGGGGTCGTTTGGTTTGAATTCAAGTTATGATGGGATAAAATATGATAGGATAAATTATGATGGGATTAGTTATGATGGAATAAGTTATGATAAAATTATTTTTTATTGAGTGTTTGGTTTGTTGTATTCAAAATAATAAATTTTAAGAACAATTTATTTTTTTACAAAAATGCCCTTCATGAATATAAAAAGTGATGTATAAAAAGGATTGAAAGAGACATTTTTGTCATTTACTTATTTTATCTCGGGATTACTATACCACCCAAGGGGAAGGATAACTTATCCCGGTACTAATTATTAATCCCGGGATAAGTTATCCTGGACTTGCCAACCAAACAACAAATTAAATGATAGTAATACTATAATTTAATCCCATGACTATTTGATATTATACTTCACAACAAACAACCCCTTGTTTTTGAAGTTTTTGTGGTACGTGTACCACTGGAAATGATTGCAATAAAGGCTTATAATTTATATAATAAAGAATTATTAATTTTTTTAGAAAAAAAGAAAGAAGCAGAAAGGTGTAATTTTAAAAAAATTGGAATCGATTAGGTCGATGGAAAGAAATGACAAAAAAGGTATAGAGATCTGATATCTTTTGGTATAATAATAATGAAAGTAATGACTCTAATCATGAGAATTGTGATAAAGATAAATAGACACTTTTATTTTTAACTAAAGATTTTGAGTTTGAATTTTAAATATAAAAAAATTGTCAAAAATAAAAAACGATAAGTCTGACTCGAAATAAATTCATATTGATCAAAATTTTAATACAAATATCAAATATCGAGTAGAAGAAAAAAAGTTTTAATAGTGACTCTAGAGTGGGGTTTGGTACATTTAAATATGAGTTTGATGAGGAATTTCCGATAAGGTATGCCGACCTTTTCTGTTTGGCCAATAATTAAATTATTAATCTGAAAAACGTGCACATTATTTTTCCCTCCAGAAAGATGTACATCTTTACTGTTCCATTTAATTGATTATACTCCATATACAACTGTAGCTTTGACAACTAAGCTGTAATTATTTATTTATTATAAATAAAAAGTACTCCCAATATGTAGTTGATATCGACCTTTTGTCACGATTTGATTTGTAAGTGAATTTTGAATTTGAATTTCAAACTATATTGATTTATACATGTACTTTTCAAAATAATAGTTCATATATTTTATTTGAGTAGGGGATTTATTGAAAAAATTTCTCTATCTTCATATAAAAAGGATAAAATTACATTCACATCATTATTTTCTTAGACTGAACATATTATTGTTATTGTTAAAATCACTTTTATTGGAATACTTAATTTTAGAGGATGCTTCATAAAGCAAATAATTTCGAAAAACTCAAAGAAATATGATATACGCAAAAGCTCATTTAATTTGTTTCTACGAAAAATGCCCGTAAATTTGTATCTTTATCAATCTCTTTTTGTTTTTATGATCTCTTATTATATAACAAGAGATCAAAGAATAATAAATTAAAAGGTGTAATACAAGTGGTCCACATAGTTGTTGCATCCATCCCCTTCTTACTCGATGGAGCAAAACAAATTTTATATTTTAATTATTCAGTAGATAATAGTACATTTTAGATAATCGAAAGCAGGTCTTTTCGAATAGATAATCCAAATTGAAAATAATTTACATAATTAGCCAAACTAATCCACAAATATTGTAGATTGTAAACTTTGGTAGTAGGTACTAATTAATCTCCCTTAGTCATGGATTCCATCATGTTAAATTAGGTTTTAGGCCTAATTCACACCCCAAAAGCTAGCTCAAAGGGAGGAGGATTGCCCAAGCCTAATAAGGAGTCCACCCATCTCATTAACCACCGATGTGGGACTTTTTGTCATTCTTTAACACCCCACCTCACGCCCAGTGCTTAACATCTGGTGCGTAGGCAATTTTGATTTTTTGGGGGCCCCAACATCGGGTGAGACGGGGTCTGCTTTGATACCATGTAAAATTAGGTCTTAGGCCTAACTCACACCCCAAAAGCTAGCTCAAAGAGAGGAGGATTGCCCAAGCCTTATAAGGAGTCCACACATCTCATTAACCATCGATGTGAGACTTTTGTCATTCTTTAACAAGAATACATAACCACCCTATTAATTTAATTATTGTATACAATTTATATTATGTGACATAGACATAGAGGCCATCTAAAAATAATGATTAGTTCTTGTTTTTCCAGCTGGCTTTAAATTGTTTCAAATGTTAAAAGGAAAAAAACTGTTTTCAAGGTTTTTTTTTTTTTAAGAAACATGAATATTTTATTGATAATAGTATGCGGGTACAATTTTGTTGATCCCTTGATTCTTCTCTCGTAATATATCTATCCATAATTCGAGGGCCGTTTGTGGCATATTTCTCGACCTAGGATGATTTGGACATGATCTACATAATTTGAGGGCCGTTATTGACTTATTTCTCAAATTAGGATGATTTGGATTTGATCTATATAATTTGAGGGCCATCAATGGCGTATTTCTCAAACTAAAATGATTTGAACTTGATCTACCTAATTTGAGGGCCGTTAGTGGCATATTTCTCAAACTAGGATGATTTGAATTTGATATTCATAATTCTAGGGCCGTGACGTATTTCTCGAATTAAGATGATTTTGATTTGATCTCTTTATGAATATTCCATGAGTTTGTGGATACAGTACTACGTACACAATAACCCAACAAAGTCTACAAAAAAAATTTATAAAGTATTTTAGTTACAAAGTTAAGCCATTATAATATGCATATAATCAACGTATATACATTATATTCCAATTATACACTTGTCATGTACCGAGTATATATCGACAACAACCACAAATAATTATGACTAGACGAGTAAAAAGAATTCCAGCTGCATGGCTAAAAATGTCAAGATTCCTAAACTTTTTTGCAGTCACTAAAGAAGCAAATGCATACTTATGCACGTTTTACCTAATTTTTAAGAAAATAAGTGTTTTTTTTTATTTAAAAAAAGTAGTTTTGGTGAGAAAATGATTTGGGTTTTGCTTTCAATTTGAAAGCAATTTTGAGCAACAATTAGTGTTTTAGCTTAACTTTTAAAAAAATAATTTAAGTTGATTTTTTTTAAAAAAAAAAAGTACTTTTAGGCAAAAAATATTTTTGTTTTAGCTTCTGAAAACAGTTTTTGCTACTCTCGAAATACTTGACCAAACATCTCATTTTATTAAAAATAGAGCAACTTTCACATATAACAAACATAAAAATCATATTTGTATGTTAAAGTTATAGTTTGCATAATTGCGTTCCATAGCAAATTTTATGTTTGCTATGAGCTTTTGATTTGTATAATTCGCTACAAACATCCCATTTTATACAAATTATTCAGTTTTGTATAAATTCATTTATACATTGTAATTTATATAATAAGATCTGTATTTCTATAATTATAAGTGTATAAGACGAAAATATATGTATTTGTATTTGTATATACACTTTTCTTTCGCTTTATACAAACACAAACGCATTTTATACATTTTATATTGAAATGTATAAAATGGCTAATTGTATACCGAATAAGATGGCAAAAAAAAGGGATGTTTGCTGCGAATTACAATTAAAATAAACTATGGCTATAACATTTAATTTGAATTAATAGTTTTCTATTTCATACAATCTTTCCTTATAAGCATTTCGGCCTGTTAAAAACTAGCCTAATTAGGGGTTGGCGTTCGGTTCTTCGGTATTTGGTCTTCGGTATTCTTTCTACTTCGGTTCGATGTTTTTAAATCGATTTTTTGGTGTGATAAAAATAAAGAGGGAATATGATAAAGTGCTAAGAGTTTCATGTGTTTAATTTATAATTAAGAAGACGTTGCATAGATGATTCTTTAACTAGAAGAATTCAAATTTTGTTTCCGTTTCTAGCAAAGATGCCAAAGAATTTGTTAATTAGATGGATTATTTACCCTCCCATGTTGCTACAGAGATGGCCAACTAAATATAGTTGCGACAAAATCAGCAAACATATGCAGATAAATGGTAAAGAGCACACAATAGTTATCTTTACTCACAAAACAAGGGCTACAAAGACTTGTCCACACATTTTTTTTAAAAAAAAACACAACACCATCAAACGGCACTATCTCTTTGGATACACGATTCAACACATTCAAAACATAGACTTTAGGTCTTTAGGATTTACACTTTACTGTTTTGTTATTTAAAAATTGAAATGGGCCAGGTAAATATTTTGAGTCAAAATATATAAGTATTATTAAGTAATTTAATTTAAATATTTTTAAATTTATTTAATAAAACTTCGGTTCTTCTGTGCACCATAGTTTCGAGACCCTTACATCGAACTCCGAATCGAAGAACCGAAGTTCCAAAAATAGAGAACCGACATTGAACCGAAACACCGAAGAACCGAAATAGTTCGGTTTGGTTCAATTTTTCGGTTTTCCGATATTTATGCCCACCCCTAAGCCTAATTGACCAAGCTTATTTGAAAGAAGTTCACTTAAAAGCAATTCTAAAAATCTTGGTCAAACATTAATATAACTTAAAAATACCTTTAAAATTGTCGATTAAATACAAAGTTACAAACTATTTATCACAAAAATTATATTTTTTGAAAAACACTTTTAGAAAATTTCAAACAACCAGATATCAAAAAGATTGACCAAACAGACTACCATGGTCAAACAAGCTATTCAATTCATCCAAAAGCCAAAACTTATTTAAATGAAGACTGAACAATAGGTACTCCAAAATCCAAATCACTCTATTTCCCAAATTTTCTACTGAGTTGTTCAGAAACAAAAAAATATAAAATAGAAGCAGAATTCATATAAGTGCCAAAGAAGTGGACAAGTCATGCAAAATATAACATGCACATTTCTGATTTATGGGGCCATTACCAAACTGTCATTGAAATGTAGGGTTGGAATTTTCATTATTGTCCTCCCAATCCCCTCTTCACAACATGACCCACCTAAAAAGATCTTTTTTTTTATAAAAGAGAAAAATTAATTTATTTTAAAAAAGTTATGGAAAGTAATTCCTTCAATTGAACAGAGCATACCCTACATGATCCAGTATTAATGGAAAGGCAGGCTGGATGATTCCTATTGCCATGTGATAACCTTACAAAATGGGATTGGGAAAAGGGGCAGATATCTACAACTACTATTTCTCATATCACATGTTAGCCTCATTTTTTAAAAATATTTATAACGGCGATGTGCAGATCAATTTATGCATATCTTAATGAATTTATGAGGTACATGCTATCTTTCATCAGTTGCATTCAGATCAGGTTACATGCACATCAATGCATTTCATGACTATTAGTAAGACATGTATTGGGTAATTCTATCCACCAAGACAAGACAATAAAAAGCAACTAATAGTTCTGCTTTTGCTAAATTAAACCTGAAATTTCATGATTCTCAATTCACTCCATTAATTACTTAATCATCACCTTGGACGTACATGTTAGGTTGAGTTGAGCCACACTTTTTGCTTTCCTTCTGAAAATGCAATTGCCAGACTTTTTATGAAATTATTTCTCATTTTTCTACAAGCATATTGTATGTTTGAAGCTATTTTACATGTATACAAAAATATTACAGACTCCACCCTTTGTGAAAACATCAAATAGGTGTTTTATTCAGTTGAGGATTTAACTTGAGCAAGAATATTTAGAAGCTGAAATCGTATTTGAACTCTCATTTCATTTGTCAAAACAAGTTGAATTGAAACCTCATGACACAATCCCATTAGTTTATACTAAAAATTACTCGTCAAACAAGGTTTTCAAGAGTTAAAAGTTCAAAAATTTAGTCAAACTAGTACTCCAAATAACGAGTATATAACAGTTGCTCCATTATCGTTGCATAAGAAAGAATATACACTCCATTTTCATAAAAGTCGCGTAGCTTACATGTTATAGGCTATTAGCTATTACCCAGCTATAAGTTTCCAACTCTCCCACAGGTTAACAAAAACCACGTAAAAATTAAAATGTATGTTCTGAATAAAAACTTTGAATTACGTAGCCTTACCATCCATCTAGATATTATATGGAAGCCATAACGCTGTAATCAACATCGTTTAATTAACTTGTAATGGAATTTAATCACCCTGCAAAATTAGAGCTCTACTAGCAGGTCATAATCCTAATATTTCACCTCACGCCACTGTGTTTTTTCTATCTTACAAGCGTTAGTAACCGCGGTACGGCTTCATGTATATATAGATCCATTCTTAAAAGAATTCCCAAGAGCGGTTCTACATATGGTACGTTCTTCCCCTTTAGTTATTATAGTTGAACCCAAAGCAAAAGTCCGAGATAATCTGATGCCAGTGTCAAATAGACACCGCGCAGTGATCCCGGTTTTCAACTGCAAAAGAAAGAAAAAGGAGAACATTACTTACAACTACAGGTTTTCCTTCTTATGACAGCGGATTTAACTCAAAAGCATGCATGGTAACGAATGAAAGCTTTTATATTGTCAAAGGGAAGTACAGAGACAAGCCAACTACAGTATCACATTCCCCATAAAACTGAAAAAAGCAAGCCACAAGCGGCCCGATGATTAGCACCTTAGCTTAGTAGTTACAGTAGGCAGTAATATCAGTTACTAAGTAGATGGTATATTAATGACTTCAAACTGCTTGCTTCACATTTGTGTAAAGTTACAGAGCCGCCAAATTAAAATTGGCTGTTATGCTCACTGGGGCTCTTTGATATGTTTGGTATTCGGCAATCTTGTACGAAGTTTTACCATAGCTAATCATTCAATGGAAGGAATAAACCAACCTAAACTCTCACAAGGAAAGTAAATTCAACAAATATATATTAATTCTTTTAAAAAGAAAGAATGTCGACTAAAATTAAAATTCCTATCTGATGACATGAAAGAAGGATAACTATATGTTTAAGTTTTAGGTAACCATCCTATAGGAGTGAGTGACTAAGGCTCTTTAATTGTTACTTTATATTGTAGATTTCATGATAAGAATATAAGTTTAATTCAGTCTCTCAATGAGCTAGGACTCGGCTATGTAACAGATATTTTGTAGACCATAGAATATCTTACCCATTTGATATGGGTGCGTATATGCAAGGCAAAGTGAAGAGTTCATATGACATTGACTTAAAGCAACCAACAAATGAAGAATTAACGGTTTCCTAACCTAAGAATCTAAAACACATTTTAAAAATTCATGCACACTCTAACCCAGCTCCCCTACTCCCTCACCTCCCGCCTGCCACACCTAGGGATTACTCTACCTCAAGGAAACATTCTCCTTTGAAGTACAAATATCTCTTGGCTATCGTATACCTTTTTTAATCATATCAAAAATTAATTTTTCATGTTTATGAAAAAAATGCTTATTTTATTCCCAATTGCATGCAATACTATTTCTTTTTTGTCTGGTAAGTAATTTATTGTACAACACTATTACTTATTGAACCTAACTATATCTCAAGCCAAACTGGTGATTTGTTGTATACACACCATTTTGGAATAAACATTGCCAGACCACTTGGTACTGCCATGCAGGCGTCTTCTTATCACCAGACTTCAGTCTAAAATCCAATCCCCTTAATCCCATGATTTATGGACTGAATAAAATATAGGGTTAATAGCACTTTTGGTCCCTCAATAATTAATAAATTCTAATTTTAGTGTTTGTGATATTTGACAAAGCACTTTTTTTAATAACTGTGGTGTCCGGACCAGCTTTCGCTTACCTTGACTAATTCCACGGGATACCTGTCACCTCCCACCAACAACAGATATCATGCCTTTGTCCACTAAGGCTATGACAAATGGGAAGGATCACCTAGTGTTTTTGTCTCTTTGGACCTGAGACCTCATGTTCTCAACCCACTTAGCAACCACTACGCCACACCCTTGGGTGCATATTTGACAAAGCACATTAAACCTTCAATTAATGTGCATTTTTTGATCCTTTTGATTGTGATCACAATGTATGGAATTATTAATCGTTCCACCATTAAATCGTCCATGTGTTGCATTAGGTTTGTAATGTTATTCCATATTTGAAGGTAATATAGTTCTAAAAATAGTTTAAATATAACAAAGCTCCTATTTAAAAGAAACCAAAAGAACACATTTTAATTAATTGAATGTTAAATGTGTTGAGTCATATATCACAAGGACCAAAATAAGAATTATTCAATAACCGAGGAATCAAAAAAGTTATTATCCCTAAAAATTAAATGCAATATGATAACACTAAGCAGAATTGTAAAACCCCCTAAAATTTCATATTGCATTTGTTTGATACACATCTTTAAAGGATGAAAAAGTGCATACCAAAAAGTTCCAAAGCACGTCCCGCTAATGATGAACCAGCTTATCACCAGGTCTGCCAAGAGATAACATAATAAACCCACCTGAGCACAAAAAAGACACAATTCGGTGTCATATGAATTACCTTCCACAGGCATTCCTGCCATGAGAAAGATAAGAGTAATCAGCCGCAGTGCCTCACCTAAGTGGAGGAAACTTTCTCCTCTCTTCCCATGTATTTGGGCAATTGCCTTCCCAGCTTTACAACGAATAAAACTTAGATGGTTATCCTGCAAGCATCTAACAACAAAAGGAAACAATAAAATACTAAGTTAAGACCTTAAAAGTTCAGACAATTTCATGTAGGTGGTGTCCCCAGAAACAAATGACCAGGTATTTGCCGTTAGCCATTACTCCCTTGAAAGCTCTTGAAGTTGCATCAATTTCAATCAATATTACTCAGCTAGGACTCAATACCAAACTAGTTACTGTCGGCAATATGAATCCTCTATGTCCGTTCCGCTCTATCCAGGCCCATTTCATCCACTAGTAAATGATTTGTATATAGTAATATTTTTTTACAGATCAAAGAAGATTTTACATTTTTAACGATGACTACTATACGTAATATCTTTTACAGCTCTATGTTCCATCATATTTAATTTATTACGAATATCAAAATAAGATGAGTCCTTGGTCCTTAACACTATATAAAGTGTATAATTCAAAATGCAATGGAATACACCAACATGCATTTAACACACTTACGTCAATTATTAAACACCATTATTTAAGAAAGGTGAATCATAGTACTTCCTTTTAAGTTTCTAAAAGCTGCAGCAAAAGATGCTTTTTCCGTCTTGCCCTTCTGTGACCGCAATCATGAAATCTCATCCTATAAAAAGCAAAACTGAAATCAAATGCTTACCTGATGGCAGAGAACTGTCCAAGAATTGCTGCTCAAGATGCTTAGTAAAATTCAGTCAAGTCAGCACCATCTAGATTAGACCTCATCCATTGGACTATATGAAAAGCTCCTCATGAATGCTATCCTTGGATACAAGCTGCAATGTTGTGCCTTTGGTTATCCAGGCAGTGAGTTCAGGCTGCTGTTCAAAAGGCATGAGAGGATGGAGGTTTCCATTTTCCAGCTGTACACCATAAATAAAAGGCAGTCTGAGTGACAGAAAACTCTCTGGGGGTAAAATTACTCGACATCCCAGACAAAACTGCAACTTCTTTTTACGGTCTGGCACAGATGGAGGGAGACATGACTCCTACAAAATCAAAATAGGATAAAATATAAGCAATTGAGAGAATAATTTGAAAGCTTATTTCCAAAGATGCACCAACAAGAAAACAACACAAGTAACATCTAAAAAGATGCTTGAAGATATAACAAAGTAGTCAAGCATCCCACTGAATGGGGATCCCAATCCCTCCAGCAATGGCAACTACATTGAGAAAGGAGAAGCAAAAAACCTTTTCTGTCTTCTTGTAGTTTATATTGAGGTGAGTGCTGAAGATGTAATAAACCAATAAAAATGCACTTTCTCTAATAGCTTAAGCTTTTAGATGAGGTGTCACACAATTCAACATAGTTCAATGTCAGCACTCACTTGGGCTCGAGTTTCACTGCCACCAATTATCAGAAAAAGAAAGTCCATATGCTTGGCCCATGAAAAAGAATCAAGACAGCACACGAGGAGTGTTTTAACGATATAATAATGTAATAAAGTGTGTTCTCTCTAATAGTTTAGATTAGAGAAGAGGTGGCTACAAAAATTCAACAATAAGATCCAGATAGATCCTAACATTGTTGGTAAGCACCTCAACCACCTGCTTCATCTGTGAAATATTCAGGAAGTTCACTTCACTCTTTGGCAACTAGATACGTCAGTAAAAGAAGAATGCAACTACGCAAGGATGTTACTGCTTACTACACTGAAATAGCAGTTATAGTAATAGCTTTGAGGGAATATGTTTTGAGATTGATAAAAGAAAAATGTGTTCTCAAGTTTGAACTCGAAAACTCAACTTCAGGAACATGCTTGACCTTACACAAAGTAAACACGTTCTCCTGGAGTTCAACCGTGAAAAAAAAAAGATTTCTGACACTCAAGTTTCCAATATTCTCTCGGCACAACAACACATTACCAAAATAGGCTAGAAAGCAAAATAATGGTAGCAAAGTGGCAAGATAAACACAACCAATGAATAACAAGTAACAATAGAAACCGAAGTAAAAATACTACGCAAGTACTATATATACATATTAGGGAAAATTTTCTATGTAAATACATCAAAAGGCGCACCCAATGCCTTCAAAACCATTTAGAAAAAAAGGAGACAAATTACTATCGTGAATTATGATACATAAATTGTGATACATAGATTGTGAGTTTGTAACACCATTCTTCCAAGTTTTCCTCTAAGGAAACTTGAAGTTACAAATCATTACAACTTCTTACTATATAATACTATCGTGATCTTTTTTTATTTACTAAAATGGGGCACCTTATTTTTAGGGTATTTTTGCCATTTTAGGTGCTCTTACCCTGTTACCCAATATTCATTCTTATTCCCCTTTTATCCCACATAAATAATACATACATTAAAGAAATGATACCAAACAATTTATGAATATTGCACAGTTTTTTCTATGAAAAGAACCAAAGGTTATACAAGTAGTGTAAAATCCCGAGATCATAAATGATCCCAAAGCGGCTTTCATAGAACTAGGTGGACAAAGATAAGTCGATTCAATGCAGAAAATGGTAATAAAACCAAAAGTTCCAGTAAGTCGCTCATACCTCAAACTGTATGACTGGGTTTGCTGCTAAAATGATAGGGAAGTGAGGTGTAACCTGCATGACAAAGAGCATACTCATTACAACTGGCAAAGAAAGTATATTTTATTTTTTGGGATTCACAAAGATTATGGATTACCTATCAAAGAAAACAAAGATTATGGATTAAATAAAGGTAAAAGTGGATGGTAATAAATATACAACTTGAATGTCAGGTATACAAGTACCAACGGGACATGAAACATACAACAAATTTGCAGTTCAATTTTGAGAAGTGTAACCATCAAAATAATTTCTTTAACAATTTAACTTTCAGAAATATGGAAGGAAACCATACGAGTTGAGAAATATGCAGAAGAGGTACTAGTTTCTACAATATGTTATTTGCAAGTAACCCACTTCTCCAGTTACCCACAATTTCAATGTACTAGCTAACATGTCACATTTCACTGTATTTCACTAGAAATAGGTCCTTTAAACAGAAAATATTAAACAGTATCCTACTATAAGTTGAATAGAGAAGACCAACAGATCTCTAATATCTTATATTTCCTTTAAATTTCCTCATACGCAGCCTTGGCCATGAATAGACTGCTGATATGTCCACGAAGTTGGTGAAAATGAGCAAATGAATTTACAAAAAAAGGGTAAGTGCAGATATCTTAAAACACATGTTTACATTATGAGTTGTCTCTTAATCCACTCATAATTGGTTTAGCCACTGAACAACATAAAACCATATCACCTAAGCCTGTCCATTAGATTAGTAGAAACAGCGAATCAGATAAGCACTTAAAAATGACATCACATAAACAAAATACTTCTTTAGGAAGTCATAAAGATTCAGGGAAGTTGAGGAAAATAGCCAAATATCAGAAGTAAGACTCCAACCAGAAAGATCCTCTGGAGCTGTGAAATGGTTCCTGCAAATCTCACATCTGTTTGGTCATTCTTACTCTTCGATTCCAAGCAATGGGGGCAGTTCATGTATATGGGCAAACTTCTATCTAACAAGGAGGTACCATAGCCAGAGTCATTGAGATTTAGAGGTTGAAGACCAGTTTCAAGATCTTTTCCTGGTGCAGCATGTACTGGATGCCTGGAAAACTGAGCTGGCCCTTCTATGTTTGAAATTCCGTCATCTGACCCCTCATTTGACTTTTCCAGATTCCTGAGCTTCCTAGAGGAAGTAGAAATCATCCCATTTGCCAGCC
>JAJOOR010021059.1:0-14775 GCA_036250505.1 Solanum acaule | reverse complement strand
TACACTCGTGTGCATTCCCTTGTTAGTTAGATTTTAGTTCTTGACTTCGGTTTGTGTTATTCCTTCTTTTCATACTGCCTTTACTTTTCAAGTTCAGTTGGCCTATGATGCCTACTGGGTACCGATTGTTTTGGTACTCATGCTACGCTCTGCATCTGTTTCGTGATGCAGGTCCGGGCACTAGTAACCAGCGTTGATCGAGCTTGGAGCAGTTTGATCGGAGACGGGGGTGAGCACACGGCGTTTTGTACTATTTAGTCTCCATCTGTATATATAGACTTGTCTTTTTCCTTTCGAGACAGTCCAGTCTTTGTTGTCCACTTTTGGAACTTGTACTCATTTTGTTAGTAGCTCTGTACTAGTGACTTCCAGGTTCTGGGAGGGATCTTTATTTGTATATATGTTTTTGGTTTGCTTCCGCCTGTTTATATTGTTATTTGCATACTCTTGTTTAGTTTCTACCCTCAGACCCATTACTTGTTGTTCCGGGTTACGGGTTGGCTTACCTACTGGTAGGTTATAGTAGGTGCCATCATGACTTGAGAAATCGGGTCATGACAGAGATGGAAATTGAAGAAGAAAGTCGAAGGACTGCACTTCCATCCAGACTGCATCCTGAGAGTTGAGACTCATAGATAAACATCTTAGACTTTTGACGTTCTTATTTTGATCAATGTTGACGACCTCGATACAATCAGAGGAATCAGTGTGATGATGCTTACTTTCAGGTATATAATTTCACATATATTGCAACTGAAGATCATTTCAACACTGCATTAATTCATATATTTTTGCTACAAAATAGATTCTATGGTGAAGGAAGGGGTAACTAGATTTTCTAATGTTGTTTAAATGTATCACTTGCATAGTATGAATCTGCACATGACAGATTAAGAACATTATATTGATTGATAATTAATTAGGTTGCAAGTTGTTTTTGTTGCTAGGATTAATTGTACAGGATGAGACAATACATCATGTCTTTGTTGAAGGAAATGTTGCTACAACTATCTGAAATGCAATTGGCAATTTCATAGGAATATATATAACATGCTAACTAGAATCTAATCACCATATTCAAGAACTAGTTCAAAAACTTAGACGAAGAAGCAAAAAAACACCTATTTATTCTATTTTCTTAGTTTAGTAAAGAATCTTTTCCTTACAAGTCAAGTGGTAAGATAGGGCATTATTCGGTCGAAGAAAACAGACTTTAGAAAAGTGGTTCAATTGGTTAGGAGGGCAATCTTCCTGGTGAACTGACCGTACCTAAAATCAACACAGGTGAACAAGTAGAGTATACCAGGGTACTTGAGAGAATCATATTGTTGACACCCAATTTCGACCCTCCCCGATAATAATTAATTTCCGAACTTCTTAATTTTCAAATGGTTTAAAATAATTAATTTTAGAAATTTCGAAAAAAAAAATATATAGTTTGCAAGTTATTTTAAATAGTTTGTCACCTTTTATAATTTTTAAATAATAATATGTCTTTTATATAATTTTGTATATAATTAGAATTTTTATGAATATTCGAAAGTCGTCTCAAAAAGATTTTAGTTTTACTTAAATAGTTGGTTAATTGGTTTAGTTAATTAATACTTATAATTTTGAGTTAATTAGTTTATACTTAAGTTAATTATTTTATTTTGTTTAAAAAATAAAAAGCTCATAATTAATTTATATTAATTCGTCTTGTTTAGATTTTGACCAAATTCACCGATTGAATTTGATTTGGTTGCGATTGAAAGTCATTTGGGCAATTATTCTTTGTCGGTTTCTTTCAACCAATTTTGGGCCTTCTACGTTGCAAAACTAGCAGCCCACCATTCCAACAATATCAATACAAACAGCAATACAATTCCAAACCAAACTCAATTTTCCAAATTTCCCAGCCGATTCAACAGTAGCCCAAATCCGGCCCACTTCCTTCAATGAAAAGACCCAGCAACATATTCTTCCTCAACGTTAACAGTGATTCCATATGCCGTCTTCACGCTTGATCGAAACGGCAGCAGCGACAGCAATCAAACGATGCCTCTAACGTTCACAAAGAGAGTTCACGGCGTCAAGTAGACGGAAAGCAATAGCAACGCAGGCAGTACGCTGCATCTATGTTGTCTTCTTCCTCGATGTCCCTTTCAAATCGTACGTTTCCAGCAGCAAAGAGGCACGCGTTTCTCCCCTTTCCTCTACCGGAATGGGGTGAAATTTCAGGAAAAAAAAGGTCTCTCCTAAAATGGTGCAAGAAATTTATGGTTTTTGAGTTTTCGAATGTACCCATTCCTATCCGTTTTTCACCCTTTCCCCCCAAAAATCCGAACCCTAATTTTGCCTATATATACTCTCTTCTTATTCTTTGATAAGGGGGAGATTTTTTAGTTGAAAATTTTGGTGTTAGAGAAAGTAGGGGGAAAATATTGAAAGAATCAGCTGCAATTTGAGAGAAAAAACAGCCAATTAATTACTAGCTATAAAGATTTACACCTAAACATTTGAGAATAGCTCGGCTCGAGCCTTTGTTCGTTTCTCGGTTCATGTGAGAATCATGCTTTGGTGGTGAAAGGTCATTTTCGTTCAGCTCGTCTCGTCTCAGTTCAGCTGCCCGAAAAAAGGTAATAGTTCCTCCTTTACTCATGTTTTAGTTTGATGCTAATCGTTATGTGTTGAACTTGTCTCTGTTTGATTTTTCCTAAGCTACATTCATGCTTTCTTCTTTGTTTTCACTTCAAGATTCTTGGTTGAAAGACCGTTTTGTTTGGCTATGAGTTTTCCAGCCTATTTTCATTGTTGTTTGGAGTCCTAATTGGTAATCATATTATTCGCTTCATTGCCCTGACTAAATGTAAGAAGCTGGATTTGTAAGTGTTAAGCTTAGCTTTCGTGTTGTCATTAATCGCATTTTAGTCTTGCTTTGATTCCCCTGCTTAATACGTCTCCAAGCATTAATGTTTGTTCATCGGGTTTGTCACTGCTAGCATCGCTGCCTATATAGCATCTATCTTTTCTTGTAACTTGAATTCTATGCATTTTGCGCTCGGTTTTAATCCATGACAATATGGTTGTTACTTTTCATGATCCAATCTCTAATGTGATTTACGTTTTCATAAATGACCTGCCTATAGTTCCAATATTATAATGCATCGATTTGCCTATTAATAGTATTTTCCAGTTGTTAAAGACAACCCTTTTATCTCTGTTTGGATTTGAAAATTAGCATTATTTCGAGTGTGGCATGTGTTTGGTACAATTTATCATTATGTAACACATTACTGTTTAACAAGTGCTCTTTTTCATGGATATTATGTTCGTTTACACCGATTTGAGCAGGTGTTTGACATACCTAGTGGAATAATGTAGTTGCCATGACAAGTTATTTGGATACGGCAAATATTTTCTTTCTCTACTTAAAGTTTTAGAGGAACCATTGTTTCCAGCATAGTTATCTTTTTTTGTGTGCGATAAGCTTGCATCTCTAGGTTTCCATAGGTGGATTAAATCTTACTTGTTGCATGAGTGGTGTTAACTGTTAAATATGCAGCATGCTTTCTATTTTGTTATGTTTTGAATTATGTTAATTACTAATGACTTGTTCATGGCATAACATTCTACCATTATACCCATGTTTATTCCCCTAAGTTTTTCATTCGTGTGTATATGTGTGTATTTTTATTTATATGCTTGAGTTCTCAATAGTGTGGTGCCAAGATTCTTTCTTTACTTGCTTATCTAATTTCGGCTGCATCTTTGTTTAGTTTTTCTAATCACTATGAAGCTTTACGGATTTTGTTGGTTGATATTTCGTCATATTTAAATGCCAATCATTTGCTCGTTGATACATGATTAGTTCATTTTGTATCCTTAAGAGTCATCTTTTATCTAGAACAGTGGCTTTGGTGCCCTTTTGGATTTTGAAATAATTGAGTTACTCTCATTTAAATTGAATTACGTCTCATTTGTTTTCTTTTATTCCAAACGCTAATTTTTGTCTCTCTGTTTTTTTTTATTTGTATGAACCCTCTCCGAGTCCGCGATGGACTTCTTTCCCCTTGCACTCCCGAATCGAGCCATAGAGGCTCAAATCTCTTTCGTCATTAAGTCAGCCAGATTATCGGGTGCACAGGGCGGAATGCGAAATGTAGGGGGGTGGAAATTCAATTCTCAGATTCCAAAAAGCCCAAGAAAGGGTTGTATGCCCATTGTATACCTGTTGTATACACTGATATACATGGAGAAAATGGTGATATACAGGTTCAAAACGTGGAAATACAGGTTGGAAAAGGCAAAAATATGGAGCTCAAATAAAATTAAGGTCCGGGAGTCCAAGAACAAGTTGTATACATGGAGTATACATCGTATATACACTTGGTGTATATCATCTGGGAATGGAAAATGGGTCAAAAAGCAATTTAATTGGATTTGGGCCAAAGCCCAAGTCTAATTATTTCCTCTCCCTCTCTTATTATTTATATGGATAAATTAGCTGACTAGTCAAAATCTCTAACATAATTATTAAAAGCATCTACACTTTAAAATAATTATTAAAAATGTCAAAATGTCAATATTTTAGCAAAGAAAATGTATCCTAATATAATTCATTTACCTTCCTTTTATTTCTCAAATTTGCCCAATTTTTTTACTTCATTACGTGTGAAAGTTAAAAACAAAGACCCCATTACCACTTTTCTCTCTCTCAATTTTTTACTAAAATTCTATCCTTTCTCTTTTTCTCTCTCTCACAGTTTCTTCCATTATTCCACATCCTTAACTAACTTAAACCTTGCCTTTTCTAAATCAAATTCCTCCATTTTTCTAAAAAATCTCAGAAATCATTCAAAAGATTTTCAACCTTTGTCAAAGTGAATTCGACTGATTTGCGATAGTTTCCATTAGGGAAGAAAATTTTGAAATAATCGATTGAGATTTCGAAGTGAATTGGATTGATTTTGTTGAACTTTGAGATTATCGGTGAAATACAAAAACGATCGGGTATTCATTAACTGTTGATTCTTTAATTTGTTTAGAAGTGATTCAAAAATGGCTATTGAAAAAGTGATTTGAAAATAGATCTGGAACGTATTTTATATTTTGGATCTGAAGATCTTCATAAGTTACTATCTGAATATTGAATTTAAAGGTTAGACAGTCACTGAGGTATTTAATTTGGGAGTTTCGGATCAATATCTCATCTAAGACACTTTGTTGGACGACATCAACAATTCTAGTTATTTTTTCAAGGAATTGAAGTATTTTTACATCTTTCTCACATGCAGAAGGACCCAAAGGAAATGCAAGTACAGAATCATCAGCCATATTTCAAAGTTAAAAAATAATTATTGACTTTTTTTGTATGTTGGATGCTTGGAATACAAAATAATTTGGAATTTGATTTAGTAGATGTTCTATAAAATAAACTTTGAATATAATATATTTTTGGAATACATAACATATAAGAAATACATTTTTTTAAAATACAAATTTTGATTGTAAATTTGTATGTTTTTGATGACTAGAATACAAATTTTGTTGGAATTTTAAGAAAGAATATACGTTTTTGAAAAAGTATACAAATCAATGTTGTATCTTTTCTGAATGAACACGAGTTTACATAAGTATATGTATACAAATATGTTTCTTAATAATTACAAATAAATTTGGTATACCTATTGGAATGAATACAAACTAATAAAGAAATACAAATGTCATTATACAAATTTAAACATGAAAACCACAATGAATACAAATACACATATCATAATCCATACATATTGGAATGAATACAATCAATTACTTTTGAAATTGTAACTGATGAGAATTTTAAGTGATATGTTCCTTTTTTTTAAAATATTATATCCATGATTTTCTCCTTTCTATTATTAAATAATTGTATTCTTTCAAATCAAACAAACAAAAAGAAATACATAAATCAGAACAATAACAAACTAAAATATTGACATTTTTAATAAATATTGAAAATGTTGATAAGAGGGTCCATTAAATGCTAAAATATAGACATTTTGAAAATTTTCCCTATTTATATTGTATTATTTGACTAACTTTGTTCATTTTATGGTTTAATTAAATTAAATTTCCGTAGATAGCCATTTCATTTTTTATCCTATTCAAATTAAAATATCTATGTTTTATACTTAGCTCTATTTTTTATTTAGTCTTGTCACTTAAATTATTCCCCTTTAGAAAAATTCCCCTTTAGTTCATTTCCCCTTAAATAATTAAAATGACAATAAAAAAATAAAAACAATAATAATAATGATAAAAACAATAATAATAGTAATAAATAAATAAGTTAAAATAAATGAGTTTTTTTACTTAGTTAAAATTTCAAAAACTAGTCAAAGTCACTTTTAGTCAAATCGCCGGTCAACCGCAAGTTAGCGGGCATTCCGAGGGCCTGACACCTTCTCGGAATGTACATTGAACTTCGAACCCTGTTATTTTCAATTGATTTTATCTGTTTAAATCTTTTGAAAACCTTAAGTTTTTTTCCTTGATTTTTTTACTAAAAAATTAAGTGACGACTTTATTTATTTTTGGAAATTTGATTTCTCTTAAACCATAAGTTTAATCGATTTTTCAAAAATTTAGTCATTTTTTCTTTTATTTATATTTTTGAGTAAAATACATATCAAAGGAACTCAACAAAATGACCTCATAACTTCGAAAGAAGGGATGTTCTCCTATCTTTTGATCAGGAAAGCAACACATACTATTGGATAGCGACTGATTATTAATAACACAGATACACAAAACTCTTCTTCAAATAGCTCTCATCTATATATGTAGGGAAATTTGGAAGAAAAGATGTGCTTGTGGATATGACAATCAAGGGAAGATTTTGCACAACAACATGGAATATATATAAGATCATTTGACACATTAAAGTCGGTACTTTCAAAGATTGTCCACAACTTAAATTGTATTGACCATTGGCCTATTATATATGTATCACATTGTGGAAAGGTTAAAACCTACTTAAAGATGAACCCAAGTTATCTGGTGTGCAAGTCAGTGCTACAGAGAGAGAAATCGAGTGGTTCATTTTCTTGCAAAACTGGCTTTCACATCTTCACAGAATAGCATGTCCCTTAAGTTCAGTCTCCCTTTTGATGAATACAACACGATCCCGACTTAAAATTGTGTGATTGAATTTTTTTAAAAATAAATTAACCAAGTTATACTATAGAGAAAATGGTCAAATCACCTCCCAACCTATTACCAGATTTTCAACTACACACCTATTCTTCGCGAGAGTCCTATTACCTCCCTGAACTACTTTAGAATGAAATAAATAACCCCTTAAGTGTTGAGTTGACATAGAGAGTGTAGTGAGGTGCCTATTTTTTTTATTAAAAAAAATCCGTTTTTTTCCAATTTTCTTTCTTCTTATTTATCTATACAACTTTACATTTTTCACCATTATCATTGTTGAAGCTTTTTCAATAGATGTTTGGTATAAAAATTATAACAACTAATGCATTTTATGAATAAATAATTTTTCAATAGACATATTTAGAACATATCTAACAAATTAAATTTATTTTTTAAAGAAAACATATCCATTAATTCATTTTTTTAAAGTCATGGACTCAAGAGTAACAAAATCAAAGTGAAGTAATTGTATATTTAAAAAATATCTTCAAACTTATTAAAAGAAACTAAAACAAAACAATTTTTTCTACATTTTTAAAGAAGGATCCTACATGTTCTCCTAAAACCCATGAAGAATCAAAATCAAAAACTCAAATTATAAATTAATCATGAAAAATTTGGAGGGAGAAAGAATAAAAACTTGGGAAGAGAAAAGGTGACTTGAATTTTTGTTTTTATAAATTGTTAGAGATATAGAAATTTATTAAGGTAAAAAATGGTGTTTATTATAGTTAGGGTTGAAAAAATGATTGGAGAAGAAAGGAAGAGAAAAGAGGAATACTTATTTTATAAAAAAAAATTATTAAATGGTGAGATACACGTGTCAAGTGTGTGTATTTCACCACAAGACACATGTCTGATAATGACATTTCAGGGAGGAAATAATTTCACTTTAAAATAGCTCGGGGGGTAATAGGACCCCCATAAAGCATAAATGTGTAGTTGGAGATATTATATATTGCTTCTAATGTCGTATTTCATGATAGAATGAATCATATTGAGATAGATCGTCACTTCATTTGAGAGAATATCGAGTCTAGACACATTGCCACGAGTTTTGTCAGCTCAAAATATCAGGCAAATATTTTCATAAAATCACTCCTAAAATCCAAAATTGACTATATTTATTGCAAACTAGAAGCATGACTTATACACTCCAACTTGAGAGAGAATTAAATATGGTATAACTAAATAGTATAATAGATATAAAATATTTAAATATATTATAATTAGTAATTTAAACATATAATGTTTTCAAACATGGTATACTTACATAGTGTAGATATGAAAATGTCACTAATCCCTATAATTAGAGAGCTAGCAGAGTGTAATATTTAATTAATTGTTTTCCTTGTTTACATTATTTGTAACAACTATTTACCTCCCATTATCTTGAGGAAATATCCCGGAAACAGCCTCTCTACCTCCACGAGGTAGTGGCAAGGTCTGCGTACACTTTACCCTCCCCAGACCCCATCTAGTGGGATTTCACTGGGCATGTTGTTGTTGTTGTATCTTGAGGAAATAGTCAATGAATACAATTCTCAATATCTATTCTCTTCTTCAAATTTCTCAAACAAAAACAAACCTAAATTGAAACAGAACTCAGTCAATTCAAGAGTTACTTGCCAAATATAGAAGTGCAAAAGCAAGTTTTAACACTTGCAAGATTCTTAGTTTAAATCACACCTCAGCGAATTATACTAACTTGTACAACAGGATTACAATGAAAACTACACCATACAAATGGGAGATGCCTAAAGTCTTATTACAGCTAGATCCAAATGCAAAATACAACATAAAATTAGGAGATGGACCAATTAGACGAAAGCTAAAGAAGCCAGGCTACGAGGCATGAAATTTGAATTTCTGATCCTTAAGAAGATCGAGAATCAGAATTAGTCTTCTTCTTTTAAAGCATTACAACAATCAATACTCCAGAGATGGCATTCCAGAAATAAGATCTCGAACATCAGCACTAGTGCTGTTCATCCTTTCAACCACTCCACGGTTCAGGGATTCAGGCTCTTCCTTTCCCAGCTTTTGCACGTCTTCAGGTGAAAGGATTTTTATATTCCAGACGTTATTGACAAACTCCCTGAAAATACCATGTCAGGGAAATAAAGAGAAGATTATAATTTTATAATAGGACTACAGAAAAGTCAAATATTGAACGCTACGCCATAGGTTGAATAGACAAAAATCATGTGAAGGTAAGATAACAGACTTGTGAGTTAACTAAATAAGAAAAAGCAACCTTACAAATCAAAAGTTGAGACATAAGGAACAAGTTTTAAAAGCATATGTTCTTCCTTCAGCTGTAGTGGAAATTCAAGAAAAAGTTATATAATAAAGTCTTCCCATGATTGGACACTTACTCCCATGGGTCGTCTCCAAGGAGAAGGATATCATTCTCCCTGTCAACAAATACAAGCTGCCAGCCTGATCTTTGAGGGTCTTCAAGGAACCCCTCAATACCGAACATCTGCCCCAATTCCCGTCGCAGCTCATGATAGCTGTGGAACTGGGCGATATCCAGTGACCTCCCAACACACCCCGATTTGTAAACCTGCATAGACAAAAAACTATACTCACATAATTGTCGGATGCACTAAAGCCAATGAAAAATTAGACCTTAAACAGCAGAACTGGCACCTTGACAAATGTATGGGTTGCATTTGGTGGATCAATTTGTCCTGCATTGTGCAACAACTCAGAAGAGTCTTGCACATAACCATATAAAGAATTCTGATATCCCGAAGCCCCAAGTGGCATTGTGGACATATCAGCACATGTAGTAGTAACATTAGACACTGTGGTCGGAAGGAGATGTCCTGAAGAATCAACACTAGCACCAAAAAGCACTTGATTCTGGGAATCCAAGTTACAATTTTCCCAAGAATTGGATCTATCTTTCCCATATGTTGGGAGTGGTGAAGAGTTGGAGCACGTATTTAGTTGTGACTGCGTAAATTTTGACATCCAGGACTGTTGGGGTGGCTGCTCAACGATTACAGACTGACCAGTTCTGTTGATATTCAATGAATTACCACTTCCTTCAGAACACAACGAACCTAGCATATTTTGCACGCCCAAAGGAGTAACAGATGCTGAAAACTTTGAGTTCAAATTTGTAAAATCTACTTTCAAAACTGGAGAGGAAACACTTGATGGTTGCCTCTGCTGGAGCTGATCGTGTGGGATTTGGAATGCTTCTTGGTAAACGTGTTGATGAGCCTGTTCCTCCGACTGATTATTGGATTGCTGCTGTGATTGCCTTTGCAGGTTCTCTGACAGCATTTGGGTTTGAGCAGGCAGCATATGCTGATGAACTGCTTGCTGCATTGTTTCCTGCTGTTGCAGAATGGAATTATCAGTACTTGCATGTTGGAGATATTGGACAGGCTGCTGAAACTGCATTACTTGCTGTTTCAGCAAATCTCCACTCCCGAAACTTTGCAAACCAGTAGCCAGCATAGCTTGATAGTGCTGATTTATATCATTTGGGAAAATTGTTGAATCAATTCTCTGTTGCATCCAAGGAAGCATGCCAAAAGACTGAAGATTCATTGAATGAGGTCCTAGCTCACCAGTATTCCCTCTTAACCATGCCATTCGATTAATAGCTTCATTGTTACTATCTACAAAAGCAAAGGACAAAAATTACTAGTATGACTTCTGGAATGAGAATTGGTGGCTATCTGAACAATGATACTGCTATAGACTCGTGTTTTTCCCATTATATCATGGCTATTTGGGTGGGGAAGAGAGGATGAAGAATTTTGGGGATTAGAAGAGACATTAAGGGGTTGTTTGGTTAAAAAGCAGGTTATCCTGGGATTATAAATCTTCCCACCTTCTATCTGGGAAAGATAATCCAATGATTGTGATATAAAGTTTATCCCGGATTTAGGTAATCTCCTCAACCAAACACAACCACAGGTTTAGTCCCAAATTCTTTCTTTCTTGATAAGTACACTGCAGACTTCACAATTTTCCCAAAGTGAAGGAAAGATAGGATTTACAGCTTCAATTCTCTAACCACATGACCATTCAGTGTGCCATACCTTGATAAGATGAGGTTCCTGGATACAAAGGCCGCTTTAGTCTTAGAGGAAAAAGAGATGGATACATCGGAAAAGTAGTCAAAGGCTCAATCTCCCATAATGAGACCCTCGGTTGCCTCTCTCCTGCAGTTGACTCATCCCAACCAACCTATAATTTCAAGAAATTTGTTGTATAAATATGAAGTGTTATCAACAAAAGTGAACGTTTTTCACCATACAAACAGTATATGATTATAGAGCTGTAATATCCTAGTTGTAGATAATTTTCATACAACTAGCTGTTAGACAAATTATAAGGATTAGAGCACTTATAAATCTGATTTCTGCAAAAACTATGTGAAGTTATGTTGCTCAGATTTCGGGTGCGAGTACCTCATACGGGGATACAGCCAATATGAGTAAATATTTGATTAAGTAAAGTAATTTAACTAAACTAGAAAAATTTATTTTTTATAAACACCTACTATTTTTTTCATAAGACATAAACCCAAAAATCAAGCCAAATACCGAATCAAGATTCAAGGCCAAACACATATACAAACCCTTAAACTTAACTCTAATTTTCATTTTGACACTTAAATATATGTGCAGTTCTCATGCTGGTGACATGGCATTATAAGCCACTGAGAAAATGACCCCTGGCTCTGGATTAAAGATAAGATTTTGAGCTTTAAAAGAAAAAAGAAAAACCTCAAAATTTTCAACTGCCCTCTACGATGACCTCCTTCCCCTTCTCCCTTTTTCAGATTTTCCTCCTCTTCTTCCTTCTCTATTCTCTTGTGGCTCTCTCCTCAGCCCTTGTTATCCACCATATTAAAACTTGTTTGGATCCATTTTTGGATTTCAATTTCGAATTCTTACTTTTTTAAAATCAATTTTTAGGTGAATATTAAAATGATTTTTTTATGAATTGTGTTTTCTTGGTGATATTATTAGAAAAGTTGAAATTTTGAAATTTTAGTACAATATTTGGTCTTTAGCTTCTTCCATATTGATAAAATAGAAAATTTTGACTATGATTATAGTACTATTTTTTAGGATTTTATATAGATCATTGTATTGAGATTTGTTGATTATGCCATTGAAGGTGGTAAATGAGGTAGGGAAAGCTATGAGATGGAACCCGATGATGGTGGAGACAATAAATATAGCGGTAGAGGTGTTGTAAATGGTAATGAAACGGAGAAAGTGATCACATAGATGATTGATGTCCCGGGGGTAGTGGTGCTGTGGTAGAGGTGGCAGTGCATATAAACAAGATGAAGAAGACAAATAATTATAATTCAAAAGAATAAATATTTCCTTTTGTTTCTCTTTTTACACGCTCAAAAGATTGTGTGTTTCCCACATTATACCATGTCAGCATTTTGTGTTTAAAAGGCACACCTATTATGATGTTGGAGGGTCTGAATGGAACAAGCATGAGTTAAAGCATCAAAATGAAAATTAGAGTCGAGTTTAAGGGTTTGTATATGTGTTTGGCCCCCAATCAATCTATATTGGTCATACATCTAAATCCAGTGTGGATCCGAACCACACCCAAATTATGTGCGACCACCACAGGTGCATCAGGGATTTTGAAGGGTTGTGAGTCAAGTTATCAAATGCAGTAATGCACAAAACCTTCCAGTGCACCTTTACATTCATATATAAGCCATGCCAGATAGATGTGGGGGAAAAAAGAACTTGACACCATACAGAAAGTCAGACGTTGCAGCATGGAAGTTAAACATTAGATCAAATTTAGACATTAAACTATTTAACTTTCAAGTTAAATGAATTACTGATAGATGACAAGCATTTGATCTCTTATAGTTAATAAGAGACGAGCTACAAGCAGCAGAAAAGTAGAGGTATACCACATATAACAATTGAAGAAATAATATTTTAAGGCACTAGTTTGATGTTGATTCAGAGGTGGTTTCCGGTTGAAAGCCGAACACATGAGAGAGAGAGAGAGATCATTGACACATGAGAAGGATCCAACCCACCCGATGTGTGAGGTTCGACTTGAACCGACCCACCCACCACCCGAACCTCAAACGAAGTAAAAGGAAAAAAGAGAAAAGCCTTCAAACATTGACTCATGAATGGAAAAACCATGTTAACTAATGTAGTTACAAAAGAACAATAATAGAGAAATGCTTAAGGGAAAATAAAAATAATAGTCCATGTACCTTGACAGACCGCCAGTGAGAGTTTGCCCAGCGAACTGGATTGAAGTCACCAATCCCAGTAATTGTGCCCATGTATCTGAAAAATGACAGAACCACCGAAAAAGAGTTATCTATTGTAATGACAGGTCACTTACGTTAGCTGGTGTTTTATGTGTAAGGATCCAGGTGAAGATGTCGACCATCTTCTTTTTCATTGCCAATTTGTTTTGAGGTTATGGTGGGATATCCTTACTTGGTTTGGAGTGCAATGGGCGATGCCAAGTACTGTGAAAGAGATGATGTAGTTGGAATTGCGGCAGATGGAGAAGATGGCACAAGGCTTGGAATATTGCTCATTAGCACTTATGCGGGTACTATGGAGAGAGAAACATGCGATCTTTTGAAGGGGTGGAGATGAATTATGTACAGTTGAGAGTAGCCTCTTATCCCTTATTTTCCGTTTGGTGCACCCATGAGATCCCTGTAGCTAGAAGATTGAGGGACTATTCTAGAAAACCATTTCTTCTTGTAGGTTTTCTACTTTTTGGTATACCTCTTGTATACTGGCTTTTTGTTTCTGCCCACACATCCATAAAATCTTATTGATTTATCAAAAGAGAGAGAGAGAGAGAGAGAGAGTTATCTAACAAATATACAAGCCAAAGATTTCAATGATACACACAAAGGTCCGGCACCAACTTACTAGCAATGAAATTTTAATTTAAGTGGTTCAAAAATTGGTTTATTTACCAGAACTAACCACCAACTTCATTACTTGAAACCCTAATGCAAGAATGCAAATATATTTTCCCCAGTACTAGACAAGAATGATATGCACATCTATGGGCCATAGGGGTAACAATCCCGGAACATCACCCCAATTCATCATTCTACATAAGTAGACTTAATTCTCTAACTATAATTCATGATGAAACAAAACATAGGCAAAGATACATATTCGAGAGCCTTTATCTGCAGTTAAGTTTAAAATAGGTGACCAATACATCAATAAGAAACTACAAGCCTACTTAGATAGCACTTCAGACAGAATAGATGAGGAAATATGACATCAAGAAAATAAAAGGAAATCTTTCACTTAAGATAAAACAACTTCATTCCATACCTTCGAACACTTGATTCTTCAGTTTCAAATAGCATCCGAAAGCGCATTCCAACAGAAACGCATGTGTGATATACAGCTTTGATGTATTTTGAAAGTGGTATAACAAACTCGGATGGGCTAGCCCTAACGCAAGAAGCACGTGAGAAGAAAAAAGCAAAAAAGGTAATAGCTATAAATGAAAACACAAGGGGGGAGTACTGTTCCGTACTACCTTGGGTTAAAAAAGACAGTGAAACAGCTATTAGTAGCAGCAGCA
>JAJOOR010021058.1:0-10702 GCA_036250505.1 Solanum acaule | reverse complement strand
GTATTAAGATATAAAGTCATTTCACTTATGTGATTTAGGCATTGTCCATGAAAATCTTAAGGAAAGAGTGTGAAAATTATTGTTTTGTTACTTGTATTATTGTTGTTTAGAAATGAAGGATTTGACTAGAAAATATGCTGAGTTTATGTGTTTAACTTCTAGTTATTTAAGAAAGTCGGTATCTGCTTTCAAAGCAGCATAAATCGATTTGCTGCCTTTTGATGGAGTTATACCATTAAAATTTGTTTTGTAGTAGTTGTTTAAGATTTAGATAATATTGTAATCTTCTCTTTCTCCAATCTTGTTTCATTATTTTGTTTTCCCTTGCAATTTACTTCTCTGTTAATGTTCACTTGTGTATATTTAAGTGTTGTTCATGTATAGGAAATTTATCCCTTGTTCACAATTAAGTTTCATGCTAGTGATAATTATGGGAATATATATTTTTTTCTTCTTTAATCCTTCCTTTAAGTGATTTATGTCCCTTGATATACATAATTCTTAATTATTTAAGTCTTAAGCTCTCTACTATTACTTTGTGTTTAATTTAATAGAGCATATGTGAGCTTATTAATCTTTATCCTTTTTGTTTGCATGTGATGTGTATTTGAGTCCAATGTGGACCCCTTTACGTGCATTTTTGAGTCGTACCGACACCAAACATCTCCACTTTCTCAAGTCAGCCTTTATACAAAGTTTGGAAGCTGAAATAGGGTTCTTGGAAGCCAAAAACGCAGGTGGAAAAAGGCAAATATACAACGATATACAACATATATACATCGATATACAGGTCAAGAAATGAAAAATACAGTGCTAAGGCGAAATACAGCTGTTCGGAAACAAGAAATACATGAAAAGAACTGATATACATGCTCATATACACTGATATACAGCCGATGTGTACAAAAAATGGGAATTTGGTGAAAGACCAAATTTGCAGCGAAATTGGCCCAAGAAGGGGCCCAATTTCATTATCTCGTTTACCCTTCTAATTGTTTGATTATGTGTTGACTAATCTTATTTAACTCTAACTTTAAATAACTTAATTTGATTCCCCAAAAAGACGAGTCATTTTCGTTGTGTTTGTTTATTTTAATACATTTCACTTGTTGTGTTCACTTATTTTATTAATCAAATATTGATCAAATTTTATATTTTAATTAAGTTAAATCTTTATTCTTAAGAAAGATATGTTTTAAGGCCGCTTCACTTGATCACATTTTATTTTAAAGTGGCTTTAAGTTAATGTATTTTTCTCAAATGAACTAAAAATATGTTCCCTCTCTACTTAGTCATTTACTCAAAAAGGTTAGTCGAAAATTTTATTCTTCAATTAATTTAAAATGGTTCCATGCTTAAATTAACTAATTTGGTTTAAATTATTATTTTAAAAGTGTATCAAATAATTTCTAATTAATCTAGCTTTGTTAGAATTCTATCCATTCGCACCTTAATTCAAATGTTTCATTTTAGGTCCATTTCTCTAAAAATGAAATAATATAAAATGTGTCATTTATTTAATTATTTTTCTCGAAGTTAACCAAATATTGTACAGTATTATTCTTATGTTAAATCATTTTTCTAAAAATAGTCAAAATATATTTTAGTCAAATCGCAGGTCAACCGCATGTTAGCGGGCACTTCGAATGCTTAAACTCTTCTCGAAGTGTAAATTGAACCACGAACCCTCTTTGGTATTTTCAAATGATTTTTTCTATTTAAATCTTTGAAAATTATAAGTTTTCTTAATTTCTTTAAAAAATTAAGTGGCGACTCTTTTCTAAGTATTTTTCTTAAATTGTTTTATACTTAGAACATTTCAAAAAGTGATTTTTCTAAAGGTTAGTTAAATTACGACATAACAGAAATGGCAACTCTGCTGAGGAGTTAATTAAGTTCTAACCATAAGATTTGACTAATAGTTATTAATTGTTAAATTGTTTATTTGTGCTTAATTTGTTTAAGTTGTTATAAACTGTTGCATTCATGGCATAACATATTTCGTCAAACGACGTTTATTTTTTATTTTTCACTTAAAGGACGATTATGCAGGCCGCAGTCGTTCGTTAACCAAATTGTTTTCGGGACACTCTGACGAATGTAGTTGGTTACTGGATAGTCAATGGTCGTTAATTGTCTCAGCCCAAGTATTCCGCTTGGGTCACCAATCCACTATAAAGATATCCCACTCTTAGTCAAACTAGTATAGAGCTGAACTCAATCCCAAAATTTAGCGCATTTTGAACTAAGATGACCCAACACCCAACGCGTGTTGGGCCCATTTAAAAGACCACCTTGAGTCCAAAATGGCCCACGGCCTAAACGGACGATCATACTTATGTGTTTAAATTTAAAGTATGTATACGTTGTTTGAAAATCATTGTTCCTGGGGGTTGGGAGTTTACTAGTTTGTTAGAGTCAAAGAAGGAGTTGTACAAGCAACTATTCTGTACAAAAGTGTGGACATCCGGAGACGACAAGAAGCTCAAGAGTGAAGGACCTTTCATGGAAGTTTAGTTTAGGATTGTACCCCTGCGCGAGACTGATTATTTTGTATCCCTTTTTCCCTATTATGTATCCCCATTCGGTTTATTCGCAAAACTTGTATAAATATGGGTTTTGAGGCAATGGAATGTTTCAAATGACGTGTACATCTTTCAAATCGTTAGGCCTACCCTTAGCACAAAAGGGTCACATATGTGTTTAGAACACGCAATATTTGTTTATGTGTTATAATTGCTTGTGTGAATATGTTGCTTCATTTGGAGATATTCTAGCTCACTCCTCTTCGAATTTTTTTTAGTACCCCTATGCATAAATAGCAAGTCACTATCAAAAGTACATCAAAATATTCTTCAAGTCTTTAGTTTCCCAACAAGAATCAAACTTCTCTTTCAAATTCTAAATCTTACCTTCTCATCTCGAAAAAAGGGTCAATTTGCCATCTCAACTCAAAAAAGAGATTCAAGGCAGTCGAACTACGTAGGACCTGAATTCTCCTTTGTGAGATATGTAGGCAGCCTTTCAAGGCTCGGTCCCAATTTTTGAGAAATTCTATCTTTCCAACTCTTACAAAGAAATTAGAGTTACATCTCAATCGAAAATTAGAAATATGACAATAAAAGATACAATCGACTTTGTCTCAACTCAAGTTGGCGTCTCAAATTCATTAAGCTCAAAATCAAATAGACAAACTCCTATTTATTTAGTCATTTCTCTAAATACGTGGGCTAGTTTATCTTCAAGTGGAGCAACTCTTATGCGTTTGTGGTCATATGTGTGATATTTTGTATTATTTATCATCTACATTGACTAACACGTTTATCTTTTGAGTTATTTTTCTTTGTCAGGTACTTAGAACTAATATGTGTTGATAAGCTGGCTGGTCATCCTTATTTCACAAGATCTAAGGCCCCCAAAGATTCCTTCCCCGATCAAAGTTTGCAAAAAGGAAAGGTAGTAATGGGTGATAACAATGACGAGATTAGCCTAACTGATGTGGTCGTGGTTCAGTCCGCCGCCGCTGATCAAAATGAATTAATTATGCAGTTGATGCAACAGATTGCCGAAATGAGGATCGAAATGCAAAGAAGGCAAGATTTGTCTAATCCAATTTTCGCTTTCAACCCTCCAGGACATGGAAGACCTCCATTCCACTTTCCTCCTCCAAGCGCAGAACAGGTTCAGAATCCACCATCTAACTCCGCCCAAAATCCCCCAATCATCGACCTAACTGCCCCAAATTTCCATCATGCCTCCGTCTCTTACCAAGCGCCATTGTGAAAAAAAGGAAATATGATTTATTGGCATAGCCAGAGTTTTTATTTTCTTATTTCAAATGAAAACCTCATTTATTGCAAAAATTTGTTTTACTTGCTTTATATTGGCTATCTAATAATATCTGTCTATGGTTACAGTGAAAATATTTTCAAAAATTGTCAATATCATGTCATGTCACAAGCTAAATGAACAAAATGGGGTAGATGCGGACGAATTTGAGGACAACAATAAGAAGATCATGGTACCTAAACACCTGGTTGAGGAATTCAGACAGTTCGAAAGTCATGATGAGCCGAATTCAAAAGAGATCGAAATAGTGAATCAGGAAAATGATGAATGCATCAAAGAAATCAAAATTGGTGCATATCTAACAAAAGCACAAGAGAGAGAACTCATTAATTTGTTTAAAGAACACATCGATACATTTGTTTGATGACATTACATAGTTAAGCGTAAACATTGGATCTCACAAGTCATCAATGTACTTAAATGTTGTTAAAAGATACCATGTTTGAAGACTCGATTTCTATCTTTTCCTTGTAACCGCCTTTATTTGCTTATAATCCTTTATGCTTAGAATTTATCCCTATGTAGTGAACTACGTCTGACCTGAATTCTCGAGAATGAGATATGTAGGCGGCCTATGTCTGCCTCGGTCACCCCTTTATCTCTTTTTAATATTTGCTTTTGTACTTGAACTACATTCAACCTGAATTCTCAAGAATGAGATACTTAGGCGGCCTATGTCGGCCTCGATCGTTTCCTCGTTTAATTTCCCATTTTTTTAATCCTCGAGAGGGGAACTATGTTTGACCTGATTCCTACCTCAACGGAATACGTAGGCACCACAACGGTTCGGTCATATCTCCCGCAAGATTTCTATTTTTCTCCATAATAGAAACTGGGACAAAATTTTTGAGAGGGACTCAAAAATTCTCAGGAAGAAGATATGTCCAACAAAATAAGGACTGAAGTTATTTTGAGATTTGCAACTGGAACAGAATTTTTTAGAAGATCTCAAAAATTCCGTAATTTGCTCATCAAAAGTCAAGATACACCAAGCCAGTTAACTGGGACAGAAATTTTTGAGGATGACCTCAAAAATTTCAATAAGGTTCATCGGCAGTTTAGAACAACTTTGAATACTTCCCAGCAAATAATCAGATAGATCTCGAGGCATCAAATTCAAAGACATTCGCTAAGCTTGACGTGACATGACACTTGGCAGTAACCTTTTCCAAACATTACTTTTCAAAAATCTATTTTCCTTAAAGATTTTCTTTCATGTTTCAGTTACTTTGCATACAAATGTCTTGTCTTATCTACCAAGAAGCGGGAGATCGGATAAATCAACCGGGGATGGCCAGATAAGGAGCAGACAACCGAAGAAATCGGCACAGATCAGTTCATTTTAAACTAACAATTTTTCTGCGGATGCAGGTCTATAGATTTGCCTCAAGATCATCATATTCCTCCATTCAACGAATATGGAGAAGTCAAAAAGGCGAGGAGCTTCCCGAAATTGATAATTTTTCTGTGGATGCAGGAAAAGTTTTATGCTTCTTATACCAAAGAATTGGGGATATGAGTAGCATTATTTTATTCAAATTCTCAGCAAGCCAAGGTCCATAATGAACACATGATATTGTTCGGAGATGGAGCAAATGGAATCCCCGAAGAGAGAAATTATATTGTTTTCCAACAACTAAAAATACTCGGAGGAAGTAATCTACATCATATTTTCAAATATGATAATATTCCTACCCGGAGAGTCATATATATCGTATTGTCAAATGAGATGATACCACTAATCCGAGGGTCATTTTTATTATGTTGTCAAACGAGACAATACCACCACCATAAGATACCTAGAAGATCACCTACATTGTTCGGTGAAGCAGTATCTTCGTTCGGTATCGGGAGGCATCATCACTATCTTCATGCATAGCAAGAGGAAGAACTCATGCATAGCAAGAGAAAGAGGCATGCATCGCAAGATGAAGATTCATGCATAGCAAGAGGAAGATTCATGCATATCGAGAGGAAGAAGTCATGCATAGCAAGAGAAAGAGTCATGCATAGCAAGAGAATGAAATCATGCATTGCAAGAGAAAAAATCATGTATTACAAGAGAAAGAAGTCATGCATCGCGGGAAAAAGATTCATACATAGCGGGAAGAATTATGCATCGCAAGAAAAAAATTCATGCATCGCAAAGAAGTCATGCATAGCGGAAAAATGATTCATGCACCGCGGGAAAAATCATGCATAGCGAGAAGATTCATACATCGCGAGAAAGAAAGTCATGCATCGCAAGAAAAAGTCATGCATCGCGAGAAAAGTCATCCTCAACTACGATTTTCGAGGAAACGTCACCTGTATTTTTCAAGGAAGCATTATCTTCATGCATCGCGGGAAGAGATTCATGTATTGCAAGAGAAGATTCATGCATTGCGGAAAGAGATTCATGCATTGTGGAAAGAGATTCATGCATTGCAAGGGAAGATTCATGCATTGCGAGAAGAGATTCATGCGTTGCAAGAGCAAGGTCATGCATCATAGAGAAAAAATTCATTCATCGCGGGAAAGAAGTCATGCATCACGAGAAAAGTCATCCTCAACTACGGTTTTCGAGGAAACATCACCTGTATTTTTCAAGGATGCATTATCTTCGTGCATCGCAGGAAAAGTCATGCATCGCAAGAAAATCAACATCAGCTGCATCATTTTCTTTGCAGAAACGACATCAAGAGAACTATCAACATATTACATTAGCCTAATTTATTACTTTGACATCAAAGAAAGAATACATTGAAGATTATATTGCAAATATGAGACACAAGCTTTATTTGCTTTACGTCAAAACTGAAGAGGTTGACGTTGAATGTTCAAGGAGAAAAACTAAGTGTCAACACGGTAAAAGACGTTATCTTCCCATTTGAACTACATTTTTTTATGCTAATGAGTTTTATCTTGGTCTTTTCGAGAGCATCCCAAGAGGATGAATTCTCAAAGCAAACCACAGGTGCGGACGACATCAAAAAGATGCACCACAACGTGAAACTTTTTTCTTAGCAACAAACTGGAACATAGTCCAAAGAGGAGTGTCAAACTCTTGGGACACGAGCTGAGGAGCAACTTCCACCACAATCAAGTCTCACCCCTATCAGAAAGTCATGTGGGTTTTCCTTAGGTTTATCGGTTCCAATCTTGCATTCGGAAGTTTTGGTTTCCACCGGAGGTATCTTTGCAATCCGAGTGACAATGCATCAAGAGCTTCGAAAATTATGCCCATGCAAGTCTTAATTGTGGATATGAAGCATGCCACATTCATGGCTAAGAGGTTGCAAGCCTCCTTTTCAAACTCGATTTATTTTGTCACTCTTCCTGAACCGAAAGCTATCTTAGCAAAATAGATTTCCTTTTCAACCGATTGAGTCGAACTACAAACAGCCTGATTCCTGAGGTCTAAGGATATGTAGGCGGGTTCAATGTTGAAAACTCGGCTGTATTCCGACATTCTCTCTTAAATCTTATTTTCGAGCATTCCGATATCTTTATAATTCTATATCAGAATAGCTTTTGAATTCTTTCATTATCGTGCGCCAAATCAAGCGTATTGAACTACAAGTGGCCTGAATTCTCATATAGCCTGAGATATGTAGGAAACTCGATACTGGGGTTCGACCATAATTCCTAAAGTTCAAACCAAAATCCCTTTCCTAAAAATGAAGATGTGGTCGGTCAAAATTGGATTCGTCAATTTCATTTGCCTCGAATTTCTTTCATCAATCCAAGTCAAACGAAGGACAACTGTTGACACCCAATTTTGAACCTCCACATTGTATATTAATTATCGAGCCTCTTAAATTCCAAACGATTTGAAATAATTGACTTTATAAAATCTTAAATATTTTTTCAAGACATTTCAAGTAATTTTGTCATTTTTATAAAAAAAAAATTAATTTTTTTTATATATTCTATATAATTCTGTATATATTTATTATATTAATATTTTAAAATCATCTCAAAAGATTTTACGTTTTACTTAAGTATTTTGTTAATTTAGTTTGGTTTAAATTATGGTTTTAATTTTGAGTCATTTAAGTTTAATTAAGTCTATTAGTTTATTTCGTTGAAATTAAGAAGCTCGCTAATTAATTAATATTAATTCATTTTATTTAATGGTTAGCCGAATTGACCCAAATTAATCCAAATTCGCTACCTTTTTAAGCAATTAGTCCAAATTTTAAGCTCAAAATTAACTACACTTTCACTCCATTTTTGAATCCATTACTTTCAGCCAACTATTGGCCCAATACAATTCAGATCAGACCCATTTCTTAACTCCCATTCAATTCCCATCCCAACCCCAATTCATTTTCCAGCAACAATAACCCAAATATGTACAATACACCAAACGACCCCACCCCCTGCATGTTTTCTTCTTCTTCTTATTTGCTTGTGAAACCCAACATACATACAACCCGACCCAATTCTCTGCAGTGACCCCATACACCTGTACCAGTCTTGTTCTTCTTCAGATGCTAAGAAACAGAGCGCCTATCCCTCTGTGTACAATCCCAGCAAATTCGGAAAATCCCAAAAAACCAGGCGAGAAATCCGCAGACCCATCAACATCGCCTGCAGCAGTCATCACCATAGTTGTCCCCATTTTCCCCATATTCAGGGATTTTCAAATCTCTTCCACTGTTGGCCTTGAAAATGAGCAAAGAAATTCGAATTTGAAACGGGAAATTTCACCCGTTTTCCCCCTCAAAAATCAGCCCTATTCTTGATCTATTTAAGATGGTTTTCTCTATGTGTTTAGGGGGATGGAAATTGGTAAAAGGGAAAGAGATATAAGTTAAAAAGGTCACACAAAAAATACACATCAGATATTTATTCTCCTCGTTCCCTTGTGGGTTGCTGGAAACTTGCTGGAATCCTCAGAGTTTTCCGAAGTCAGTGGTGATATAGTTCGCTCCAACTCACTCGTCTTGTCTCGGTTCGCTGCCCAGGGAAAGGTAAATTTTCTTTGTTGTTCTGTTGTGTTTGCTCCAATCATTCTCTGCCTCCCTGCTCATGTGTTCCTAGTAGCATTTGGTTTTTCTTTTCATATTAGATTTAAGAAAAATGGATGATTACCTAAACTAGACTCTTTGAGTTATTGAAATCTCGCCTACTGTTTGATTGAGGCGTAGTTGCGAATCTTTAGTTGATTTGTTTGTCTTGATCAAATTGCTAGCAACTTAATTATCTTCATAAATTTAAGTATTGAGTCCGCCTATACATACCTAGTTTGTCTCTCTCTTGTTCATCCGATGGTATTCGTAAAATTTATTACTTGTTTAGGTGTTTATTGGCATCTTATGCTTATTATTGCAAATAAATAATCTCGATGCTTCCTGTTTGTGCTATTAACATTCCTCAAGCATGCCATTAGCTCGGATTCTCTGCTTGAACTTGGTCGAAATTCATGCTTTTTTCTCTTATGATATATTCATGATGTTTCTCTATTCATGCCCTGCCCATGATATTATACTCCTGCTACGCCTGCTACTTAAATGAATGGAATTCATAAGCGAGTCCAACATTTGAGTGTAGTTTAGGTGTTGTCATTGATTCCAGTCGCCTATTTGAATTAACTGAGCTTCTTTCTTGATTGCATACCTTATTTCATTATCCTAGATTCCTTTCAACCTTTGTTTTGAGATTAGTGTTGCTTCTCTTTTTAACTATGATTCCACAAATTTTGGAGTGTAAAAAAATGTTTTTGCATAGAATGTTGGTCCTAACCTTAGTTGATAGTCCTTATTGTATATTTTGAACTAACAGTAGAGTGTCATTAAATATTTTAGTTGTTGTGATAGTTTAGGTATTAAGATATAAAGTCATTTCACTTATGTGATTTAGGCATTGTCCATGAAAATCTTAAGGAAAGAGTGTGAAAATTATTGTTTTGTTACTTGTATTCTTGTTGTTTAGAAATGAAGGATTTGACTAGAAAATATGCTGAGTTTATGTGTTTAACTTCTAGTTATTTAAGAAAGTCGGTATCTGCTTTCAAATCAGCATAAATCGATTTTCTGCCTTTTGATGGAGTTATACCATTAAAATTTGTTTTGTAGTAGTTGTTTAAGATTTAGATAATATTTTAATCTTCTCTTTCTCCAATTTTGTTTCATTATTTTGTTTTCCCTTGCAATTTACTTCTCTGTTAATGTTCACTTGTGTATATTTAAGTGTTGTTCATGTATAGGAAATTTATCTCTTGTTCACAATTAAGTTTCATGCTAGTGATAATTATGGGAATATTTTTTTTTTCTTCTTTAATCCTTCCTTTAAGTGATTTATGTCCCTTGATATACATAATTCTTAATTATTTAAGTCTTAAGCTCTCTATTGTTACTTTGTGTTTAATTTAATAGAGCATATGTGAGCTTATTAATCTTTATCCTTTTTGTTTGCATGTGATGTGTATTTGAGTCCAATGTGGATCCCTTTACGTGCATTTTTGAGTCGTACCGACACCAAACATCTCCACTTTCTCGAGTCAGCCTTTATACAAAGTTTGGAAGCTGAAATAGGGTTCTTGGATGCCAAAAACGCAGGTGGAAAAAGGCAAATATACAACGATATACAACATATATACATCGATATACAGGTCAAGAAATGAAAAATACTGTGCTAAGGCGAAATACAGCTGTTTGGAAGCAAGAAATACATGTAAAGAACTGATATACATGCTCATATACACTGATATACAGCCGATGTGTACAAAAAATGGGAATTTGGTGAAAGACCAAATTTGCAGCGAAATTGGCCCAAGAAGGGGCCCAATTTCATTATCTCGTTTACCCTTCTAATTGTTTGATTATGTGTTGACTAATCTTATTTAACTCTAACTTTAAATAACTTA
>JAJOOR010021052.1:0-28579 GCA_036250505.1 Solanum acaule | reverse complement strand
CATGCAATGGAAGAATTTGTTATTAGCAAATATATTTTAACTTATTTGATAAAAAATATATTCTTCCTCATTTAATAGATGTAAAATTTGTCAAGCTTTATTTTTTTCACAATCTTCATATTATTAAAACAAATAATAATATTACGATTAAACAACAGAGTAAATATAAAATTAATCAAAAATATTGAGTTTTAATGATCGCGCGAAGTGCGGCCAAGTTGTCTAATTTAAAACAAAAAAGGTAAAATTTAAATGGGTCTACAATAGAATTCCTAGAAATCCAACTTGAAAAATTATGTTAAAAATGGAAAATAGAAAGTGAAATAAATTTAATTGAGAGTTACCCTTCTTCTGTCCCATTTCATGTGACACTTTTTATTTCTCGAGAATCAAATAGTTTAAGTTTGACCGTAAATTTGCGTATGGTATCTTCAATTTTTTAAAAATAAAATTTATATATTTGTAAACTGCGTAAAAATCAAAATATTATATTCATAATAATTAATAGTTCAAAATATTTTAAAGATCTATGAAAAATATAAGATCAAAGATAAACTAAATAGAGTAAAAGGGGAGAATGGAAAGTAGAAAAAAAGAAAAAAAAACGAATATATAGAGAGAGAAACTGAGGAAAAAAAGTCAAAAAAGTAATTATTCATGTGGGTTGTTGTATATGTAGAAAGACACGTGTACAATTAATGAGCCACAATTAATTTTATAGTACAATTTGAAATGCTTTGCGTAAACTTGGTAGTGCCGTGAAAATTTAAGATCAAAGATAAACTAAATAGAGTAAAAGGGGAGAATGGAAAGTAGAAAAAAAGGAAAAAAAAACGAATATATAGAGAGAGAAACTGAGGAAAAAAAGTCAGAAAAGTAATTATTCATGTGGGTTGTTGTATATGTAGAAAGACACGTGTACAATTTGAAATGCTTTGTGTACCACTTGGTAGTGCCGTGTTCGTCCTCTAAAGTCTCACTTCTAATAAGGAGTAATTTCTAAACCATTCCTTATTGCTTTTCGTACAACTCTTTAATTGAATGAAGTGAGTCCACATATGGTACAACTTGTATTAGTTTTGGAACTATTCCTTATTGCTTTTGGTACAACTCTTTTATGCTGTGTTGGTTGGTACAACTCTTTTATGCTGTGTTGGTACACCCTAAGTGTCATTTCTAACTAAGAGTAATAAATATGTTTTCTAGTTTGAAATATTTGAGAAAAAAATTACTTTTGATAGGGAACACTATAATCCTAAAGTAGACCATTTATGTTGGCTGTTAGTGAGGCTAAAGTAGAGTTGAGACGTTGGATTTTTCTTGAATCTAATATTTTCGATGTGAAACATAAATTTTATAAATAAAAAATTATTCAAATTGCAACAAATGATATATATATATATATATATATCTGAATTCATAACTTTAAAACTATTTAATAACCACCACGCTGTACTGTTTATATATTATATAATTTCAGGTTTGTAATTTTTTTTGGATGTATTTATTTTAATTTGAACGGAACCCATATATATATACACACGTTGTTCTAATTTGTACAGATACTTTGATTTTTAATCTCTTAATTAATTTATGTGTTCGAATTTGGTTTCTCTTTTGATGAAAAGGGTAAAGGATTTTATTCTTCTCTCTATTGTTACTTTGAAAACAATACTTATGTTAGTACTGTGACATTTTAATATTAATAAAAATATATTATATACCTAGACACAATGTGCAACAATTTTTGTCCTTTGGTGGGCATTAGTATGCCCTTCATTACTCTCACTTACATAGCCTCATAATGTTGGCTCATTATGTTGCATTTTCAAAAAATAAAATAAAATGTCCTAGTTAGTAGGGATGTTATATATCTTGAGAATAAGTATAAGACGGGGGTTTGACCTTTCCTCATAATACAACACAAGGATAAATAATTTGTGAAACTGTCTCCTCTCCTAAGCTTGAGAATCCCTGTTATGTTTCCAACTTGAACTTACCTTTAGAGCTTCCCGAGCTCTAGGCTCGACCACGTTCACTATTCCATCTTCAGCTAGTCTATTCTGTACCCCCTAGCAGCATTCGTCCGTCTGAACATTGGAACAGTAATGAAAAAAATGCACCTCTAAAAACAAGTAAATTAACTAACAAAAAAGTTTGCTTTGTTGTATCTGAGTCTAATGGACCGCAATTGGCTTTTGTCTAGTTGACAAGAGCCTTTTGCACCATTAGGCAAATACTAAAGAGAGTTGACTATTGTTTGTCAATTTTGCTAGATGATGCGCAACCATATTAGCCTTCCTTAGGCAGTGACTAGCTTTAACATTAGCTTGCTTCATCATTTGCTGAATCTTCCTAAAAGAATTCGATGACATATTCAGTAATATCTTATTTTATGATATCCTATATATATTAACAATTATGGAAGAAAGTGCCATAATCTGCCCAACATTTTTGCTCGACCTGTTTGCCTTTGTTTCCTGTAGAATTTAACGGAGTATCAACATATGCTGGATTCTTACACTTTGTTTGCATTGTTACATATTGTTCCATAATGTATCATATTGTATTCTATTGTGTTGTATTGTATCCTACTATATTGTTTTAATGAATATAGTGTTTGTATCCGTCGTTACATAATGTCACACATCCATAATTTGAATGATAAACCTACAAGAAAAGTAGGGTACAGAGTAGAGTGTTAAATTAGGTCTTAGGCCTAACTCACACCCCAAAAGCTAGCTCAAAGGGAGGAGGATTGCCCAAGCCTTATAAGGAGTCTACCCATCTCATTAACCACCAATGTGGGACTTTTTGCTTTTTAACACCTCACCTCACGCCCAGTGCGTAGCATCTGGTGCGTGGGTAATTTTGGTTAATTTTGATTTTTTTTGGGTCCCAACATTAGGTGAGATGGGCGGACTCCTTATAAGGCTTAGACAATCCTCCTCCCTTTGAGCTAGCTTTTGGGGTGTGAGTGTCACGACCCGAGTCTACACCCTGGACGTGGCCGGCACTCAAGAACCATTGCTGGTCCCCAAGCGAACCCTCATCCTGGCTGACTACAAGCGGAAGACTAACTTAAGCATGCAAAAGCTTAAAACTGAAATAAAAGTTCATGAACTCAACTTTAAAATTCTTTAACTCAAAAGAAAACTCTGTATAATAAAATATATACAACTCGCCATAAAAAGGCAACTTTAGTCTTCAAATCATTTAACAAAATAAATGAAAAGACTTCTGAAACTCTACTGTCTATCTATGAAGCCTTTAACTAATAAATATGGAAGTCGGGACAAGACCTACGACCTCCCAACAACTGATATAACTGAAGGGTAAATGAAATCCTCCGGAAACAAGGAGGCTCACCATAGCTAACTCGAACTCCCGAATGTATCAACGAATCTCCTGTTGATGATCCTGAATACCTGTGTCTGCATCATGAAAAGATGCAGGCCAAATGGCTCAGTACGTAGAATGTACAAGCAGGGGAATTCTAAAACATAAACATAAGCTTGAAACTTGAATAAAAGGAAACATACTTACCTCTTCTCAAACTTACTCAACTCAGAATTTCTCAAGGATAAGATACTCAACTCAGAGATAAGAAGCTCAACTCAAAGATATGATATTCGACTCTGGGTACTCAATTATGGATACTCAACTCAATATGACTGAACTCATTTCAATATAAAGCAATTTAAAGCAAGTGCAATATAAAGAAACAAACTATTTTAAAACATAATGTCAACTCTGTGTGTATGCCAGGATACAACATAACTCTGAAATGTATGTAAAAATACAAACATCTGTGTATATAAGAATACAATAACTTCTGTGGGAGTTTCTCTAACCGACAACCATCACATAAGAGCTATTGTGATGATACAACGATCTTCCTCACGCTGCCAGCGCATCCTATACCCGACTAAAGGTATAGGACCTGAACTGCCTAATGGATCCACTAGTCTATTTCTAAAAAGGTTCATCTAAAAAGTATGACCCTTTTCTACCCATGGTAGCTACATGGTTTATGGAGGCTGTGGGTTGTCTGAACTCTCCCCCATATCGGTGCTCAATACTACTCCCAAAAGTATACTAGCTCTTATGTTTTAAAAACATACTTCTTTCTGCTGATTTGAGATAATTGCTCAAAAACTTAGCTCAAAGGCTATCTTGGAAATCTCAGTTTCCTCTCTTGCTTCATTTAGAAAGCGATTACTCTTTTCTGAAACCTAGCCCGAAAGCTATTTGGAAATCTCAGTTTATGTTCTTATTTAAATGTGAAAACATTTATAAACTCTTTGGGAATACTTAGTCCCGCTATACTTTTGAAGAAAACGACTTCAAACTTTACTCTTTACTCTTTACTGAACTCAAAACTTAAGTTTTAAAACAAAGTTAAAACGTTTGTAAAAGACTTCTTAAAATATGGTTCATACCGAATTATGGACATGAACTACTCAATGCAAGGTTTTCAATAACCATAGATAGAACTCAAATACTTGGAACTCAAGAACTTCAATGATACTACTCATTTAAAGAATGCTCAACTCAGAGGGTTCATGCAGAATTATAAGCATGAACTACTTAACTCAAGGACTCAAAGATACTTCTCATCTCAAGACTGTTCGACTTATAGTGTTCATGCGGGATTATGGGTATGAAATATTCAACTCAAGGACTCAAAGATACTTTTAAAAAGGGATTAAGAACTCAACACTTAAAGGCTTAAAACTTGAAGATACCACTTCTCGGAAAGATGCTCAACTTACGAAGTTCATGCGGAATTATGGGCATGAAACAACTCCACTCGATGATCTAAATAACAATATGAAACTCATGTATGTGACTTTTCTCATTCTCTGACTTACTTCCTCAAAACTTAGTTCAAATCGATAGTTGATCTCAAAGTATTCAGAATTGAACTCAAAGGCTTTCTTGAACTCTACTCTTAACTCTCTCTTGAATGTGAATTATGAATTCAAGAGTTATATTTCATGATATGAAGAATCTAGGTGAGAGTGTAGAATCATGAATACATTATCCTCACTCTCATTCTCACTTACTTGAGTCTTGAAACAAGTTACTAGAAGTTGTAGAAGACTCCTCAAAAGGGCTCAAAGGGACTTTCTTAGAATGTTCGAATGAATGCTCAAAGCTTAACTCTTTAACTCTACCTTGAATTTGAATTATGGATTCAAGGTTATGATCATGTTAAGAGTGATTTTTAGGTGTTTAGAATTAGCTTAGAGTAGTTAGAATCGAAAAGGAGTGAAGGTGCACTTTAAACGAACTTAAACGGGGCAACCGACGACAAACTGGGGGGGGGGGGAGGAGACCCTGGGGCTATGGGTTGTGCCGAGTGCCAGATCCTAACATTCAGAGGAGGTTTTGGGGCGCTCTGGCAGGCGCATCGCGCCAGGCCCCCAACCCAAAAAATCTGACGAACTTCTTTGCTCGTTTTCTCACCCTAATTCGCCTAGAAACGGTTTCTTTCCCAATCACTTAGAATTGATTACCTAACATAAGTACAGTCTAATCTACTCAATACATCCCTTAAAACACTCACTTTTATCTCAAGAAATCATCAAAAACCCAACACACAAGATTTAGAATGAACTTCTAGAACACCTTTCAAGAACTCATCAAGAACTCTAATCTTTCAACTTCAAGAATGAAATTTGCGCCGAAAATAACATGTTTGGCGTGTGGGTGAACAAACCTAACACTATGGATGCTTACATACCTCTTAGGGATTAGACCCATGGGGAAAATCTGCAATAAGACGCAAGAATCTCGACGAACGCTTGATTATCTCCTCTTTTCTCTTTTTTTCTCTTCTTTTCTATTCTTTAACTCTCAACTAAAACCCTAGGCTAATTTAGGATTATTAAACTGAACTTAATAGGATTAGACCCTTAAAAATTTTACTAAACACTACTTAAATCTGTTTGGATAAGGAAAAAGCTAAAATACCCCTTACTATTTCCGGCTAACTTTCCTTAACTGGACAGCCTAATTTAAAAAGGCCATATCTCACTCATCCGACCTCGAAACTTGGCAAACTCGGTGGCGTTGGAAAGATAATTCAAACATATTTCTTGCGGTATCTAGTAGAACACCTAAGTCATCCTGAGCTACGAGTTATGATCGTTTGAGTTCGACCCAAAACTTATACGTAGCTTAACTTGCAAAATTTCAGATTTTGCTATTTCCAATTTAATTCTTTTTGGAACTCAAGGTGCTACATCTAGTGACCTTAAAACTTAAGAAATTTTAATTCATCGGTAAAATCCTACTCACAACGAAGGATGGTTCAAGTCTTAGTTCAAAAAAAAATTCTGGGGTATTACAGTTCGGGGTAGACCAACCACAAAATCCATAGTGACTCTTTCCCATTTCCACTCTGGAATTTGGATCTCTTGTAGTAACCGAACGGGTCGTTGATGCTTTGCTTTAACCTGTTGACAAGTCAAACAACTACAAACAAAATTAGCAGTATCTTTCTTCATACCTTCCCACCAATACAACTGCTTCGAGTCATGATACATCTTTGTGGAACAAGGGTGCATAGTATATCTGGAGTTGTGAGCTTCTTCAAGAATAACTCGTGTTAACCCACCTATGTCTGGTACACACAATCGATTACCTAGTCGAAGCATACATGCACAATCAACCATCATTTGCTTACTTTTAACAGTTGTGACCTCATCTCGATATCTGCAATGTTCTTCATCCTCATATTGAGTAGTGTTGATGCACTCTACTAATGATTTGGCTTGCACACACGCTAGCAATATCTCTGAATTTGCCACACTAAATCAGACACCTGTACCTTCAAGTTTCTGCACATCTTTTGCCAACTGTTGCTTTTCAGGAACTATATTTACTGAACTACCCATAGATTTTCTAATCAATGCATCAGCCACAACATTAGCTTTTCAAGGATGATACAAAATAACACAATCATAATCCTTGAGTAGCTCCATCCATCGCCGTTGTCGAAGATTTATATCACTTTGCTGAAAAATATACTTTAAGCTCTTATGATAGTATATATCTCAAAAGTTTCACGGTATAGATATTGCCTCCAAAAATTTAAGAGCAAATATCACTGTAGCCATCTCCATATCGTAAGTAGGATAGTTTTGATCGTTCCTCTTCAACTACCTTGAAGCATAGGCAATAACACAACCATTTTGCATAAGAACACATCCTAAACTAACTCTTGAAGCATCACAAAATACCGTAAAACCTCCAAAACCCGATGGTAAGGACAATATGGGTGCTGTTGTCAAACACATTTTATGTTTCTGGAAGCTTTGCTCAAATTCTTCTGTCCACTGAAATTTGGCATTTTTCTGTGTCAACTTAGTCAATGGAGATGCTATTTTTGAGAAATCCTACACAAAACGCCTGTAGTAATTTGCCAAACCCAAATAGCTTCGAATTTCTATAGTGAAGTAGGTCTGGGCCATATCTGCATAACTTCTGTCTTTTTGGAATCCACCTCGATCCCATCTTTAGACAACACATGCCCCAAAAAATCTACTGAGTCTAGACAAAATTCACACTTTGAGAACTTAGCATAAAGCTTATGTTCTCGCAAGGTCTGTAACACTGTCTTTAGATGATTCTCATGTTCTTCCTGGCTACGAGAGTATACCAAGATATCATCAATAAACACTATTACAAACCTGTCTAGAAACGACCTAAACACTCTATTCATTAAATCCATGAATGCAACCAGAGCATTAGTTGATCCAAAAGGCATCACCAGGAACTCATAGTGTCCATATCGAGACTTAAATGTTGTCTTGGAAATTTATTCCTCCCTGATTCTAAGTTGATGATAACCAGATCAAAGATCAACCTTTGAAAAGTGGACAACTCCTTGTAATTAATCAAATAGGTCTTGTATACAAGGTAAAGTATTCTTATTACGTATCGTTACCTTGTTCAACTATCTATAGTCGATGCACATTCTTAGAGACCCATCTTTCTTCTTTACGAATATTATTGGTGCGCCCCATGGAGATATACTTGGTCGGATAAAACTCTTACCGAGTAAGTCTTGCAACTGTTGGTTTAGCTCCTTCAGTTCTGCTCGTGCCATACGGCATGGGGGTATGGATATTTACAATGTATCATGAGCCAAATCAATACCGAAGTCTATCGCTCGTACAGGAGGTAATCCTGGCAAATCCTCAGGAAATACATCAGAAAATTCTTTCACCACTAGTATCTTCTCCAAGCTAAGTGTTCCTTCTGTTGTATCCCTTACCATAGCTAAGAGACCCATATATCCTTTTTGTAGTAACCTTCGAGCCTTCATAAGGGATATGATATTTCCAACCTCAGGGGTTTTACCACCTTTTATTACAAATGTAGGCTTATCAGATATTTCGAATTTGACTATCTTTGCAGGACAATCAACAATAGCATAGCAAGGAGATAACCAATCTATGCCCATCAACACATCAAAATCAATCATATCAAGTACAATTAGGTTAGCTAGAGTATCCCTATCCTTAACTCTTATCTGACAATCACGATACTCATATTCAACTAACAAGGAATCCCTCTCAGGAGTAGAAACAAGAAAAAGGATGATTCAACATCTCTGGTTGTCTATCAAATCTCAAAGCAAAGTATGAGGACACATATGAGTGGGTAGATCCTGGGTCAATCAAAGCATGTGCATCAAAGGAACAAACTGAAAGAATACATGTAACCACTGCATTTGAGGGGTGAACATCTTGTCTAGTAAGTGCAAAAACTCTTGATTGACTTCTACCAGCATTCCCTTGTCCTTGATTTCCAGTGAAACGAACTCTAGCACCTTTACCTCTATTTCCTATACCAGCATTACCTGAACCATTATGAGTGGTCTGAGTAGGTGTAGCTATCTGAGCAGAAGTTTGTGTGGGGTTTCTCGGAGGTAGATGGCAATCCCTAATGCGATGCCCCAACTGATGATTGTCCTTGAATACCCTGTCTGTGATATTGCTTGTATGTGGACTGTGAAGCTGTATCCATCCCTATCTGAGAGCCCTGTTGTTGTCTTCCCTGATTCATTATTTTGTGAGTTGCACCACAGTCGCCGCTGTAAGATCCCCCTATCTTGGCCTTCTTACGTACATCATAGGTTGCATGCTCCTACTGACCCTTATCTTTAATCTTTCTAGCTAGATCAACTGCTTCTGAATAAGTCATGGTACTCATATTTGGGGTTAAGACATTGAATAGACGACTAACCAACCCATGCACGAACCCACGAACACTATCTACTGTAGTAGGCACCAATAAAAGAGCATATCTAGCGAGCTTACAGAGTTTGGCATTATAAGTTGCCACATCCATATCTGAAGTCTGTACCAACCTCTCAAACAGCGTTGCATACTTCTGCCTCTGACTGTTAGGAAGGAAATTATCAATGAACAACTTAGTGAATTCATCCCACTTCAGTGGTGCCGCCCTAGTAGGTCGACCTAGCAATACAATCTCATACCAAATGTTAGACATGTCCTCTAGTGTGTGTGCTTCCAGCTCCACCGATCTCTTACTAGAACATCCTAGAGCCCGAAGGACCTTGAACGTCCCATCCAAGAAGCTTTGAGGATCTGCTGAACTATCATAACCTCTGAATTTTGGTGATTTCAATTTCAAGAATTCCTGCAAGGATACCTCTTTATTGCCAAAAGTATAAGTCTGTGCATGTGTGTGAACTGGTGCATGTGTTTGAGTAGCAGCAACATTATACTGACCATCACTCTCCTGTCTATCCATTTTATTGACCAAACTATGTATGGCTTTCTGCATGGAGGCAAGTACCACAGTAGTAGCATTCTCCTCCGATGTTGGAGGTGGACTATCGCTCCTTTTTGGAGTGACCTCCCTTGATGTCCTGATAGTGGTTTTACGGTTCCCTGTGGTAGCATTACGGCCATCTCCTCGACCTGTTCTGTGAGCTCTATCCCTTCCCCAAGTTGAGGAAGTTGACTACCTGGCCCAAGTGACATTAGGTGCCTCAGGAACACCTGTTATAGCTCTGTCATTAGATAATTGGGTTCCAGCCATCTGGTTAACATAAACGAATAATGTTATATTAATCTAGTTGGCCCTAAACGTCACACACATAAGCAAGAATGAGAAAGAAAGACAAGACACGTCCTATCACATCCTCGCAGAATCACGATTATAGAAATGGCCGGAAACATAACAATAATTGAGATTCTATTACTAACGTGTGCTCCATAAGTCACAAGAATAACCTAGTGCTCAGATACCAACTTTGTAACGACCTAAATTAGGTCTGTGACTGGCACTAAGGAGAAAAGAATCCCAAAGCAAGCCGTACCATTAGTTTACAGAAAATCGGGCAAAGTTTCCTTTGTTTTTACGCCTATCCTGATTTTTTCCTATCTGAGAAATCAACAACACAAATAATAACAACTATAACCAAAACATAATATTCACTGATGGTCTAACTTCCATGCAATAATACTAGTTATATCTCCAAATACGAAAAGAAAAAGTTCAAACTAGTCACTTGATTACAATACGAAGGAATACCCATGACTCAAATGGAAAGAATGACGAATGGAGCGAATCTAACAGTTCATAAAGAAGCTAAACAAAGAATAACAAATCAATAGATCTCTTGCCACGCGAAGAAATGTGGGGCTCATCAGATGCTACCAAATCACACTTTCTAGCTAATTAAATCCTCTTCAACACCACCTGAGTTCTCTGTAAAAAAATTAGCGAGGAGTGAGACGCTAGCTCAGTGAGTAATAACACTTAACCACAACCATTTTAATGAGGGATGAGTCAGAAAACATGCTAATATAATAATCAAATGATGAAATGATTCCCTTTTAGAAATCATAATAGTATTTAATCTTATATGCGTCATATAAGCAAAATCAATGTAAATACTTAATAGTAAACTCAGAAAAACATTTCCATATCAAATCTTATAGATGGGAGGTTTCGAAGGATGAATCATTTAAATCGTGTGGGCTTCTCCTTAAGAAGTAACCAATAACATTGAACTCCTCATAATGGAGTGAATTATTCATATCAGTAAATCCCTGCTCGAGGGATATCAGTAACAGTACACTAGTTCTACCTTCCCACTAGCAATGGCTTTATCAGTAATCAATAACTACAAGGTGGACCAGGTCTAACAATCCCGCCGTTAGCTACGGGATTCATCAAGCTCTAATTCCATTTATACTTTTCTTATAATCAGTAGATGCATTTCAAATAGAACAGGGCATTTAAATCTTATCAAATCATATCATTTCAAAGTTTAACAATCACCTGTTAAAACACTATTTCTCAAATAAGTGTATAACCTTTTCAATAACAGTAATCATATCTTGTAAAAATGAGATCATCTCAAATAATCTTTTCAGTATCATATCCAGTACAAGACTTGTCCCACATGCAAGTTCAAAACATTCAGTAACACATTTACTTTATAAACCATGTAAAAATCATGAAATTTGTCAAATACAAAATTGTTGTAAGATTACTACTCACAATACCCCTGTCGAATTACCAAGCTTGCCACTTGATTACTCGTATGAATTACTTTGATCAATTTATAATCACATTCATAAATATCTCGAGTTAGTGTCCTCATTACATCAAATTCATAGACTAAGATAAATATCTCCAACCCTTTTGGACTTTCTGATTGTTCATCTACCTACTATAAGAGATTAACTTCATCTAATTTTATACATTCTCTAATCTTTAGCAGTCAGATTTCTATCCCCAAATATAAACTACCTAGGCTAGGAGTCTAGAAAGTCTGTAGAAGAAGTAGAAAGGAAACAAAGATTTACCTTAACCTATTTTTCCTCCTACACCCCTTACAGTTTACACCCTTCAACTCTTTGTTCTCTTTTCTGCTCCTTCGCTGGAAAAGAAACGCAACTAGCGTTCGCTTCGTTTCTGCTTTTCTTATTTATTTTTTCCAAAGTGGTGCAGAAAAATTAAAATGGTTAAACCATTTCATGTAGGTATAATGGGCTAAAGCCCTTTCTATTTCATTTTATTTCTCCATTATTTAATTATTTTTAAAAAACTGATCCCTTACTCTTTTTTCTTTATTTTTATTCTTCAACAAAAGACATTATTACCCTTATGTTCATATAGGGTATAACATTTGAACTTGAAAATACTTTAGTTTTCCCCTCGGGATCTACTCACACCATTAATAAGGTCGTAACGGATGTCCACAAAAGATTTCGGCTAAAAACAAGCTGGTATCACCAAAAATCCATAGACTATAGCACATAAAAAATGATAAAACTTGGTTTGTCCCACTTTGGGTTCGTTTGAACTTTAAAATGTGTCTGTTTTCCATTCGGGACCATCATACGTCCTTAATAAGGTGGTACCAGAAGTCTATGAAAACTTTAGCCAAAAACAAGCTCGAAACCTGTATCACCGAAATTCGATTGACTACAGCAAACGAAAAATGGTAAAATTTGGTTTTTTACGCTTTGGGGATTGTTTGAAGTTGAAATTCATCAGTTTGCCCCTTGCGACCAACTCACGCCAATTATAAGGTTAACGAACTTCCATGAAAAAGTTTGACAAAAACCTAGTCAGAATCATGTATCACCCAAAATCTATGGATTATAGCACATGAAGAATTGTAAAATTTGGCTTTTCCCATTTTGGGACTCGTTTGAACTTGAAATTGTGTATGTTTTCCCCCGGGAAAACCTCATGTCATTAGTAAGGTCATTAAAAACGTGCATGAAGAAATTTGTAAAAAAAAAGCCGAAATCCTGTATCACCAAATATCCATGGACTATAGCACACAAAAAGTAGTAGAATTCGGTTTTTCTTTCTTTTGGGCTTGTTTGAGCTTAAAAATGCTTCTATTTGCCCATTTGGACAAACTCATGCAATAAATACGGTCGTAATGGACGTCCATGAAAAATTTCGATAAAAAACAAGTGATTAACGTTTCAAGGACACTTCATCCAATTCTAAGTCTCAAGGATCGCTAGTCAGTATATAACCCAACTAAATGAGTTGGGGTCGAATCCTACAGGGAGTGGTACATGTTCAAGATTCAATAGCAAAGTGTGAACATGGTAAAATCAGTCGTAGGAATAGACATTATCGAATGAAAACTTAATTCAAATCAGGGGGTGACACAAATGTCAAATAATAGGGGTATTTTGGTTTTAACTATCAACTACAACAACAACAAACAATATAGAATAACAATAATGAGACGGGTTCTTGGGATGTGATTCGATGATAGGCTAATATAGACAAATGGGTAATTGCAATTGTTAGGAAATAGCTGAATATTAATGAGTAAGCTAAGCCATAAAGGGAATAAACTTTTTCTCGAACAATTTACCTCGAATCATCTCAGTTTCTCTCGAACACCAACAATCAAACAAAATAAGACCAGCCAATACCTTAGTCTATTTACTCTCTCGAGATGAATATGTGGAATTGAGTTTAGGATTAATTCAATCGAGCTGAACCCATGTCAACCCAATACCCATTAACCATCAATCAATAAGCTTGGTTTTAAAGCCTGTCTCTCTCGAGCAAGCCAATAACACGAAGGTAGAATTGAATTTGCAACTATAATTCTTAAATTAAACCACAATTACTGATTAAACACACTTCTAAACAACATTTAAACTAACTATTAGCAATACCCATAAACTAAATCAGCCCATAATCACATAATCACACCCCAAGAATCAAGGTTTTAGCTAGACATTATAAAAAGATAAAAATTGTTACCAAATTGTGTTTCCATCAACTGGTAAGATTAATTTCGTCCTTACTATGGTCCAAATTGAAGAATCTCAAAGACCCACTTCAAATTCAAAGCTAAGGAAAACTTGTCTCAACACTTAGAGTTCAATCCCCGACACCATTCATAGCCAACCACTTCTTCATGTTTTCTACTATCTTAGTCCTGATCAGAAGTTGGTAGTCATCATCAATTTGCGTTGAAACACCCAATATGGCATTGATCGGATCACAATCTCATATCACCTTTCTTCCTCTGACAACCACATAGTCAACTGGCCTGAATTTGGCTACCGGCTTCTTCCTTTATGGTATCAGGGCACTGTTAGCACTGTAGAATTCTCTGACCCAACTCAAAATGTACGGGCCACAGGGCTTGGTGAAGAGCTGGAATATATGTTACTTCAAACAGCTCATAATCTCTGGACACCTATCAATGACCCTATCAGTGGATAACCTCTTTTCCTCTATAATTGTCCTCAGCCCCTCAGTCTTCAGTCTGTTCATAGACCAGGGAGGAGGACCCTGTACCGGTGGTGCTAGGACAACGACCTATGCTGGAGCTGGAGAAGGAATAGTGACTTGGGATATCCTAATCCTAGACGGATCGTTCAGCCTCTTTGAAATCAGCTTTGCCCTCTATGACCTATGAGTGCCTATTTTTAACACTATCTTCAAAATTAAACCCCGCAGCCCTTGAAAACAAAATCGAAACATGCACTAATCTAATGGGACTAAGACCCATTACACCCATGCCTCCGGGATACTCAGACTTCTCCTGGTTTGGCCAAATTTGGCCATTTGATGAATTTTACCCTTAATAATGACGTCAACAGTTCCATCATTGGGAAAAATACATCATTTGGCACAAATGTGGGTTACTTAGACTTCACCCGACTAGACCCAAAAACATTTACGCAACACCCAACAATTTTAATCACTTTTAAGCACGAAAACTTCAGGAATTTAACATTAAAGGCATTACAGGCATGATATTGAAATTAAAACAAGCACAAACATATACAATTACGATCAGAGAAGCCCATCACACATCATTAAGATCAAAATCATTGCATAGGAGTAACAGTCGTTAAATATAAATTCCGAGTTCGGAAAACCAACCTTATAAGCCGAATAAAGAATTTGTAAATCTAGGAAGCAATGATATCCAACTCCGAACACAAACTTGACGACTAAAAAGAAATAAAAATGCAAAAATATGGAAAATATTGTGCAGGTGTGAGTTTGGGAAGTTCAAAAGTGAGGGAAAGTGAAATAGTTTGAAAGTTTAAACCTTTGGCCTTTAAAAACCATCTAGTTCTCGCCTTTTCGGCAACAAAAGTTTTGCTCGCTGAAGCACTTGGTGACACGTCAAGTGGGTGCTTACGTCGCCGAGTTTTACAGGACCTCCAGTTAATGTGGGGGTCCAAACAGCGGACTAAATCATGATCATTGACTTAGTCGGCGATTCGCCATTCAGCTCCCGGGCTCGTCGAGTTTTACAGACTCCAATTTAAAAATGTCTTGGGTCCAACGACGGTCATGGCCTGGCTCGCCGACCTCTTCGGTGAGTCGCTGACTGGACTTTTAGCTCGCCAACCTGCACTTTTCAAACACCTTCCACACTTGGACCTACACAATCAACACACCATTATTTCAAACTCAAAAAGAAAGAAAATAAAACTTTGGGTTCCTCCCAAGCAGCGCTTTAGTTAACGTCGTGGCACGACGCAAGTCCACGCTCAAACCTCATTCTTGTGGTTGACCATAGTGTCACTAGGCAACTCCCCTTGTTGTCTCGGGTTTAGATGAGACAAGATATGACCCATTTGGGTCTCCAACTATTTGATCGAGACAGAATGTGAGGTAACATTATGGCTAAAGGTCGATACATCTTCCTTCACCCTTTTCAAAATCATGTTTGACCCCTCAACCTTGTTGAGGATACGAGAAAGCATGTCCTCCGACCGACCACCTTAAGAACCCTTTAGCTTTTGGCACTCATGGGGAGGAACATATCTATCCTTTTCCTCTTCACTTTCTTTCCAAGTGGGGTTACAATCCCTCAACTCTCTATCACGATCCTTCCAACCTTTGTTACCACGCTGCCTCAGGTAGTTTGAACGATAACCACCACTTTGGTTGGCTAGGAAATTCACCTTTTCATTGTACAAAGCCTCAATCTTGGCCTTATCAGGATTAACACACTCGACACCCATAACATTGACACTTCGAGCACCAGCTTCCATGACATTTTTGGACAAAATGTCCAGTTGTGTCATGATGTTGGCCATGCTCTGGTGCCTCTCTTGGTCTTTCTCAAGCTACTCCTCGGTAATTTTAAACGTGAGAGGGGAGAGCTGATCTTCGCGGGTGTACCAAGACCGATTAATTATGGTCATGTCATCCAAGAGCTGAGCTGCTATCACATAAAGTTGATGTATCAAACCTCCAGAAGAAAGTTGGTCAGCAACACCCATATTTACCGAATCAACGCTTCGGTAAAATACTGAGCAACACGTTGTCAGGCAAGCCGTGAGTTGGGCATTGAAGCACCAACTTCTTGAATCGTAGCCAAGTTTCACTAATTGGCTTGCCGTCCAGACGCTTTAAGCTCTGAATGTTGTCCTGATGTGTCATCATCTTCGAGGGAGGGAAAAATCGCACTTGAAATGCTGTAATAAGCTCTTCCCAAAAAGTGATTGAGTCTCGTGGCAATTCAACAAGCCACTTACACGTTTCTCACATCAGAGAGAACGGGAACAATCTCAGTTGGACCGACTCTTAGGATATGTTCTTGAAGGAGAACGGTCCGCAAACATCAACAAAGTTTCTGATATGCTCATGGGGATCCTCATGAGCCAAACCACCGACCAACCCCTTCAATTGCAAGAGCTCAAGCATAGTGCTAATAATATGGAACACAACGTTCCCTTCAATAGGCGACAAGCGAATGGAACTAGGTCCACCTATAAGATGAGGGTCATTAGCATTAGGCTCATCTACATCATTGAGGTTGCCGATGTCATCTTGGTGGCCTACTTGGCTACCATTGCCTCCGTTCACACTCATACTTTCTGTTTCAAAACACAAACACAAAAAGAAAAACTAAAAATAAGTTGATTTAACTATAATTAACAAGAACAAAATTCAACTTAACTAAAAATTCTCAAACAACACCACTCCTTGCCAGCGGCACCATTTTGATTAACGTTTCAAAGATACTTCATCCAATTCTAAGTGTCAACGATCGCTAGTCAGTATAATAACCCAACTAAATGAGTTGGGGTCGAATCCCACAGGGAGTGGTACATGTTTAAGATACAATAGTAAAGTGCGAATATGCTCAAGTCAATCATAGGAATAAACATTATATAATAAAAACAGAATTCAAATCAGGGGTGACATGAATGTCAAATAACAGGGTTTTTTTTATTGCAATTTATCAACTACAACATTAATAAATAATCAAGGAATAACAATAAGGAGACGGGTTCTTAGGGTGTGATTCGATTATGGACTACTATAGACTAGTGGGTAATTGAAACTTTTAGTGAATAGGTTAGACTATAGAGGAGGTAAAATTTATCTCGAACAATTCATCTCGAATCAAGTCGGTTTCTTTCGAACACCAACAACCAAGCAAATAAGTACAGCCTATGCCTTAGTCCATTCACTCTCTCGAGCTGAATGTGTGGAAAAAGGGTTTAGGATTCTTTCTCTCGAGCTGAACCCATAACAACCCAATACCTATAAACCAACAATTCAATAATCTTGGTTTCAAAACCTCTTTTCGGGAAAGCCAAAAAAATGAAGGTAGGTATGCATTTGCAAGTACAATCCTTTAATTTTAACCACAATTAATGAATGAAATCACTTCTACACAACATCTAAACTAACAATTAGCAATACCCATCAACTAAATCAACCTATAATCACATAATCACACCCCAAGAATTGGGGTTTTAGCTACACATCATAAAAAGATAGAAATCGTTACCAAATTGTGTTTCCATCAACTGGGTAAGATTAATTTCATCTTTACAAAGGTCAAAATTGAAGAATCTCAAAGACCCACTTCCAATTTCTGAAAAATGGAAAACTTCAATTCTTCAAAGCTAAGGGAAATATGTCTCAATACTCAAAGTTCAAACTCAAAAATTACTCTAATGAATGTTCAGCATAAAATTTTATACTAAATATAATGTTTGAAAATGTATTTATAGTCACCAAAAATATACTGCGAAGGACTATTCGGCGCAGTAAGTCGAGATTGCCGATCAGCTAGGTGATCCGCCTTGTGGTTAGTTCCATCGCATTTCCACTTTAGCCTTCAGCATCCTTAAGTTCTGATACTTTGGGCGATCCAACACTACATCGTGGAACCACTCGCCGACACGTTGACTGCTCCTTTCTATCGCAAAATTGATTTTCTCCTTCAGGGCTTGGCACATTGGAACTTTGGCGGTCAAAAGGCCATTAGGTGACTCACCCAATGGATTAGGCGATCACCAGGCCTTCATTTCTTCATTCTTTTAGCTCACTTCGTTCCTTTTTACAAATTAGTGTCCATGCTTTGTTCCTCAATCTAAACACCTAGAAATCAATGATTTTACATCAGTAAATGGCACGAAATAAGCATTTGAGGACACTAAATCTATCCTATTAAAGCCCTAAATGAGTCCAAATCTTGGACTCATCCGCTTTCTATGCTTGTGAGGAGGAATGTACCTATCTTTTTTTTATGTACATTGCCTCCAATTCCATGACTATCTTGGCCAAGGAATCCAGCTTATTCAACATTTTGGCCAAATCTTGGTGTTTTGCTATCTCCTTGTTGGTCTCAATCATGCCATCAAGGAGTTGGGCTGGTGCCTCATATTGCAGTCATAGAAGACTACCCGGAGAAAGTTGGTCAGCCACTCCTCTATGTTCGGGACCAAGCTACTCTTATCTGGAATTCCATGAGTTGGGCATTGCTGCAATAGTGCCTTAAATCTTGGCCACAACTCATGGATAGTCTCACCCTTCAATTGCTTGAAAGTTAGGTTGCGATCCCTAAGAAGCATCAATCTCAATGAGGATGGTCCATCAGACTACTGCTGCTACAAGACATTCTCATCTTTTCTGTTTCAGGATAGCAACATACAAACTAAAGCTAAAAGTAAGTAGATTCAACTATAACTAATAATAACAAAATCCAACTTAACCAAAGAATCTTAACCAACACCAATCCTAGGCAGCGGCGCCATTTTGATTAACGTTTCAAGGACACTTCATCCAATTCTAAGTGTCAACGATTGGTAGTCAATATATAACCCAACTAAATGAGTTGGGGTCGAATCCCACAGGGAGTGGCACGTGTTCAAGATTCAATAGCAAAGTGTGAACATGGTCAAATCAGACATAGGAATAGACATTATCAAATGAAAACATAATTCAAATTAGGGGGTGACACGAATGTCAAATAACATGGGTTTTTTTGGTTTTAACTATCAACTACAGCAGCAACAAACAATACTAAATAACAATAATGAGACACGTTCTTTGGATGTGATTCTATTATAGGCTAATATAGACAAATATGTAATTGCAACTATTAGGAAATAGCTTAATATTAATGAGTAAGCTAAAGCCATAGAGGGAATAAACTTTCTCTCAAACAATTTACCCTGAATCAAGACGTTTCTCTTGAACACCAACAAGCAAGCAAAATAAGACTAGCCTACACCTTAGTCTATTCACTTTCTCGAACTGAATATGTGGAACTAAGTTTAGGATTCACTCTCTCGAGCTGAACCCATGCCAACCCAATACCCACTAACCATCAATCAATAAGCTTGGTTTTAAAGTCTCTCTCTCGAGCAAGCCAAAAACACGAAGGTAGAATTGCATTTGCAACTAAAATTCTTAAATTAAACCACAAATACTGATTAAACTCACTCCAAAACATCATTTAAACTAACAATTAGCAATACTGATAAACTAATTTAGTCCATAATTACATAATCACACCCCAAGAATTGGGGTTTTAGCTAGACATCATGAAAAGATAAAAATCGTTACCAAATTGTGTTTCCATCAACTGGTAAGATTAATTATGTCCAAATGGTCCAAATTGAAGAATCTCAAAGAGCCACTTCCAATTTCTCAAAAGTGAAAAACTTCAATTCTTCAAAGCTAAGGAAAACTTGTCTCAAAACTCAGAGTTCAATATTCAAAACTATGATACTTGCTAATTGATAAAAGATCCCCTAAACTAAATGTTCATAAACGTATTTATAGTTGCCAAAAATATGTTGTGAAGGGCCATTCGGCGCAGTAAGTCGAGATCGCCGATCACCTTAGTGATCCGCCCTTTGGTCAAGTCCATCGCCACTTTGCCTTGGCCTTTAGCATCCTCCAGGTCTGTAACTTTGGGCGATCTAACAATGGATCGAGGAACCACTCGGCGATCCGCCGACTCCTCCTTTCTCTCGTCAACTTGATTTTCTCCTTCACGGCTTGGCACACTAGAACTCTAGGTGGTCAAACATCCACTCAGCGACTTGCCCAAAGGACTTGGCGATCACCAAGCTCTTTTTTCTTTCTTCTTTCAGCTGGCTTTGTTCCTTTTTACAAATTAGTGTCCTTGCTTTATTCCTCAATCAAAATACCTAGAAATCAAGGATTTTACATCAGTTATTGGCACAAAATAAGTATTTGAGGATACTAAATCTATACAAATTAAGCCCTAAATGAGCCCCAAATCTTGTATCTCCAAAAAACCATGGACTATAGCAAACAAAAGATGGTAAAAATTTGTTTTCCCACTTTGGGGCTTGTTTGAACTTGAAATTGGTATGTTTTTCCCTAAGACAAACTCACGCCATTAATAAAGTCGTAATGGACTACCATGAAAAATTTCATCCAAAAACAAGCCAGATCCTATATCACCAAATATTCATGGACTATAGTAGATGAAAAATGATAAAATTTGGCTACACCTATTTTGGGGCTCATTTGAACTTTAAAATGCATCCATTTACCCCACGGGACAAACTCACACAATTCATAAAGTTGTAACGGACGTCCATCAAAAATTTTAACCAAAAAATAGCCAGAATCCTCTATCAAAAAAAATCCATGGACTATAGCACACGAATAAAGCTAAAATTTGGTTTTTCCAGCTTTGGAGCTCGTTTGAACTTGAAAATACATTTTTTTGCCCCTCGTGACCAGCTCAAACCATTAATAAGGTCGTAATAGACGTCCATTAAAATTTTGGAAAAAAATAAGCCGAAATCATGTATCACCAAAAATCCATTGACTATAGCACATGAAAACTAGTAAAATTTGGTTTTTCCCGCTTTGAGGCTCGTTTGAACTTGAAAAAGCATATGTTTCCCCCTCGAGAGCAACTCACGCCATTAATAAGGCTGTAATGGACCTCCATGAAACATTTCGGCAAAAAACAAGCCAGAATCCTTTATCAACAAAAATCTATGGACTATAGCTCACAAAAAAAAGTTAAAGTTTGGTTTTTCCTGCGGTAGAGCTCCTTTGAACTGCAAAATGCCTCTGTTTTCCCCTCGAGACCAACTTATGCCATTCTTAAGGTCGTAATAGAGGATCATGAAATATTTTGGCCAAAAACATGTTAGAATCCTGTATCACCAAAAATCCTTGGACTATAGCTCACGAAATATAGTAAAGTTTATTTTTTCTCGATTAGGGCTCGTTTGAACTTTAAAATATATTTGTTTGCTTCTCAGGACCAAGTCACACCATTAATAAGGTTGCAATAGACGTCCATGAAAAATATCTACAAAAAACAAGTCAGAATCTTGTATCACTAATAATCCATGGACTATAACACATGAAAAATGGTAATATTTGGTTTTTCCAGCTTTGGGGCTCGATTGAACTTAAAAACGCAAGTGTTAGTCCCTCAGTACCAACTCACTCCATTAATAAGGTCGTAACGCACGTCAATGAAAAGTTTCGGCCAAAATCAAGCCAGAATTCTGGATCACAAAAAAACTATGGACTGTAGCATACGAAAATGGTAAAAATCTGGTTTGTCCTGATTTGATGCTCGTTTGAACTTGAAAAAGCTTCTATTTACCACTCGAAACCACCTCACACAATTAATAAGGTCGTAACAGAAGTCCATAAATATGATATCCAAAAACAAGCCTGAATTTTGTATCCCCAAAAAAATAATCCATGGACTATAGCACACGAAAATAGTAAAATTTGGTTTTTCCCGCTTTGGAGCTCATTTGAATTTGAAAATGCCTCTTTTTACTCCTTGGGACCAACTCACCCTATAAATAAGGTCGCAACAGATGTCCTTGAAATATATCAGCCAAAAACATGACAGAATAACGTATCACCAAATATCCATGGACTATAGCACATGTAAATTGGTAAAATTTAGTTTTTCCCGCATTGTGGATCGTTTGAACTTGAAAATGCGTTTGTTTGCCACTCTGGACCAACTCACACCATTAATAAGGTCTTAATGCATGTCCATGGAAAATTATGGACACAAACTAGCCTGGATCCTATATAAAAAAAAATCCATGGACCACATGAAAAAGGTAAAATTTGGTTTTTCTGCTTTGGTGCTCGTTTGAACTAGAAAATGCGTTTGTTTGCCCCTCGGGACCAACTCATGCAATTAATAATGTCGTAATGGATTTCCATTAAAACATTTGGCAAAAAACAAGACAAAATCCTTTATCACCAAAAATTGATGTACTATAGCACTTGAAAAATGGTTAATTTTGGTTTTTTTAGCTGTGAGGCTTGTTTGGACATGAAAATGCATCGGTTTGCCCCTCAAAACCAACTCATGCCATTAATAAGGTAGAAACAGACGTCTATAAAATTTTTTGGCCAAAAACATGTCGGAATCCTGTATGACCTAAAATCCATGGACTATAGCACACGAAAAAAGGTAAGATTTGGTTTTTCCCTCTTTGAGGTTCGTTTGAACTTGAAAATGCATCCATTTGCCCCTCGGGACCATCTCACACTATTAATAAGGTTAAAAAGGACGTCGATAAATAATTTTGACCAAAGAAAACCCAAAATCCTGTATCACCAAAATCTATGGACTATAGCACACGAAAAAGGGTAAAAAAAAATAAATAATCGCTTTGGGGCTCATTTTAACTTTAAAATGCGTCTGCTAACCCCTCAGGACAACCTCACGCCATTAATAAGGTGGTAAGGGATGTCCATGAATACTTTTAGCTAAAAACAAGCTGGAATCCTGTATCACCAAAAATCAAGGACTATAGCTGACGAAAAATGGTAAATTTTGGATTTTCCCGCTTGGGGGCTCGTTTGAACTTTAAAATGCATTTGTTTTCCCCTTGGGACAAACTCACACTATTAATTAGATCGTAACAGACGTCAATGAAAAATATCAGCCAAAAACAAGCTTGAGTCACAAATCACCAAAAATTCATGGACAATAGCACGCGAAAATAGTAAAATTTCATTTTTCCCACATTGGGGCTCGTTTGAACTTGAAAATGCATTTGTTTTCTCCTAGGGACAAACTCACGTTATTGATAAGGTCGTAACGAACGTCCATCAAAATTTTTGGCCATAAACAAGTTGGGATCCTGTATCACCAAAAATACATAGTCTATAGCACTTAAAAAATGGTAAAATGTGGTTTTTTCCGCTTTGGGATCGTTTGAACTTGAAAATGCGTCTGTTTGCTCCTCGGGACCAACTCACACCATTAGTAAAGTTGTAATGAACGTCCATAAAAATTTGGTAAAAAACAAGCAGGAATTATGCATCACCAACTCAGGCTATTTATGAGTTCGTGATGGACCTTCATGCAAAATTTCAGCCAAAAACACACTAGAATCCCATATCACCAAAAATCCATGGACTATAGCATATGAAAAATGGTAAAAATTTATTTTTCCCACTTTGCAGTTCATTTGAACTTGAAAATGCGTTTGTTAGCCCCTCGAGACAAACTCACGCCATTAATAAGGTCGTAACAGACGTCCATGAAAATTTCCAACAAAAAAAAGTTAGAATCCTTTATCACCAAATATCAATGGAATATAGCTCACGAAAAAATAGTAAAATATGGTTTTTCCCGCTTTGGGGCTCCTTTAAACTTGAAAATGCATCTGTTTTCCCCTTGGGAACAACTAACGCAATAAACAAGGTTGTAATGGACGTCCATAAAATATTTTGGCCACAAAGAAACCGGAATCTTATACCACCAAAAATCTATGAACTATAGCACCCAAAAAATAGTAAACTTTTGTTTTTCCCACTTTGGAGCTCGTTTGAATTCGATAATGCATCTCTTTGCCTCTCGGGACCAACTCACGCCATTAATAAGGTGGTAACGGATGTCCATGAAAAAAATTTCCCAAAAAAGAGTCGAAAGCATGTATCACCATAAATCTAGAGACTATAGCACACGAAAAATAATAAAATTTGGTTTTACCTAATTTGGGACTCGTTTAAAATTGAAAATGTGCCAATTTGCCCCTCACACCATTAATAAGGTCGTAATGGATCTCTAAAATTTTTTGGCCAAAAACAAATCAAGATCCTGTATCCCCAAAAATACATGGACTATAGCAAATGAAAAATGGTAAATTTTGGTTTTTCCCACTTTAGACTCGTTTGAACTTGAAAATGTGTTTGTTTGCCGCTCGAGACCAACTCATGTAATTAACAAGGTCGTAACGGATGTCCATGAAAAATTTCATCCAGAAACAAATCAGAATCTTGTATACCAAAAATCCATGGACTACAAAGCACGATAAATGGTAAAATTTGGGTTTTCCCAATTTGGGGTTCGTTTGAACTTTAAAATGTGTCCATTGTACCCTCGACACCAACTCACGCCATTAATAAGGTCGTAAAAGTTATCCATGAAAAGTTTGGCCAAAAACAAGCCACAATCTGGTATTACAAAACATCCATGGACTATAGCACACGAAAAAAGGTAAAAGTTGATTTTTCTTACTTGGGGGCTGGTTTCAACTTGAAAATGCATTTGTTTGCCCCTCACAAACAACTCCCACCATTAATAAGGTCGTAATGAAAGTCCATGAAAACTTTTGACCAAAAACAAGCCAATATCCTGTATCAACAAAAATCCATCGACTATAGCACATGAAAATTAGTAAAATTTGATTTTCTCGCTTCAAGGCTCGTTTGATCTGGAAAATGCGTCTGTTTTCCCCTCGGAACCAAATCATGCCACTAATAAGGTCGTAACGAACATCCATGAAATATTTTGGCCAAAAACAAGCTGGAATCCTGTGTCACCAAAAACCAATGGATTATAGCACACGAAAATGGTAAAAAAATAGTTTTTTCCACTTTGGGGCTCGTTTGAACTTAAAAATGCATCTGGTTTCCCCTCAGGACCAATTCACACCATTTATAAGGTGGTAACCGACATCCATAAAAAGAGTTTAGTTAAAAAAGTTAGAATCCTGTATTACAAAAATTCCATGGACTATAGGACACGAAAAATGGTACAATTTATTTTTTCCTGCTTTGGGGCTTATTTGAACATGAAAAGGCATTTGAATGCCCCTTGGGATTAACTTACGCCATTAAAAAGGTCGTAACAAACGTCCATGAAAATGTTCAGCAAAAAACATGTCGGAATCTTGTATCGCCAAAAATCCATAGACTATAGCACACAAAAATGGTAAAGTTTGGTTTTTACTACTTTGGGGATCGTTCAACTCAAAATTGCATCTGTTTAACCCTCATGAGCAACTAATGCCATAAATAAGGTCGTATATGACGCTCATGAAAATTCTCAGCCAAACCCAAGCTGGAATCACGTATCACCAAAAATCCATGGACTATAGAACACAAAAATTGGTAAAATTTGGTTTTTCCCACATTGGGGTTTGTTTGAACTTGAATTTGCACTTATTTTCCCTTGCAGATCGACTCACGCCATAAATAAGGTCGTAACGGACGTCTATGAAAAATTTCGGCTATAAACATGCTGGAATTGTGTATACCAAAAAATCCATGGACTATAGCACACTAAAATAGTAAAATTTTGTTTTTCCAGCTTTGGGACTCGTTTGAACTTGAAAATATATTTTTTTCCCCTCGGGACCAACTCACGCCATTTAAGAAGTTGTAACGAACATCCATAAAATAATTTGGCCAAAAATAAGCCAAAATCCTGTATTACCAAAATTCCATGGACTATATAGCACACAAAAATGGTAAAACTTGCTTTCTCCTTCTTTGGGGCTTGTTTGAACTTGAAAATGTGTCTGTTCTCCCCTCGGGACAAACTCACACCATTAAAAAGGTCGTAACGGACGTCTATGAAGGTTTGGCAAAAACCAAGTCAGAATCCTGTATCGCCAAAAATCCATGGACTATAGCTCACAAAAATGGTAAAATATGGTTTTCTCCATTTGGGGCTCATTTGAACTTAACATTGCGTTTTTTGCCCCTCGGGACCAATTCACGCCATTAAGAAGGTTGTAACGTACGTCCATGAAAATTTTCGGGCAAAAAAGAATCAGGATCCTATATCACCCAAAATCCATGGACTATAGCACATGAATAGCGATAAAATTTTGTTTTTCCTGCATTGGACTCGTTTGAACTTGAAAATGCGTTCGTTTTCCCCTCGTGACCAACTCACGCCATTAATAAGTTCGGTATCAACATCCACGAAAAATTTCAGCCAAAAACAAGCAGAAATCTTGTATCACCAAAAATTCATGAACAACACACGAAAATTGGTAAAATTTGGTTTTTCCCGATTTGGGGCTCGTTTGAACATGAAAATGTGTCTGTTTTTCCCTTGAAACAAACTCACGCCATTAATAAGGTCGTAAGTGATATCGATGAAACACTTCGGCCTGAAATAAGCCAGAATCTTGTATCACCAAAAATCAGTGGACTATAGCACTTAAAAAATGGAATTTTTTTGTATTTCCTACTTTTGGGGCTTTTTTGAACTTGGAAATGCATCTGTTTTCCCCTCGTGACCAACTCACACTATTAATAAGGTCATAACGGATGTCCATAAAAATTTTCGGCAAAAAACAAGTCAGGATCCTGTATCACTAAAAATCCATGGACTAGCATATGAAAAATAGTAAAATTTGGTTTTTCCCACTTTGGGGCACGTTATCCATGGAATATAGCATACGAAAAAGGTAAAATTTGGTTTTTCACACTTTGGGCCTCGTTTCAACTTTAAATGCGTTTGTTTCCCCACAGGGACAAACTCACGCAATTTGTAAGGTTGTAACGGACGTCCATAAAAATTTTTTGCGAAAAACAAGCTGGAATCCTGTATTACAAAAATTCAGTGGACTATAGCACACGAAAACAGTAAAACTTGTCTATTTCTTGCTTTGGTGTTCTTTTGAACTTGAAAATGTGTCTGTTTTTACCTCTATACTAACTCGCACCATTAAAAAGGTCGTAATGGACGTCCATGAAAAGGTTCAGAAAAAAACAAGGTGGAATCCTATTTTGCCAAAAATCCATCAACTATAGCACACAGAAAATGGTAAAATTTGGGTTTTCTCCCTTCGAGGCTCATTTGAACTTGAAGTTGTGATTGTTCCCCCTCGAGACCAACTCACACCATTAATAAGGTCATAGCGGAAGCCCATGAAAATTTTCGGCAAAAAAAAGCTCAAATCAAGTATCACCAAAAATCCATGAACTATATGTAACAACCCTCAAAATGAAGTAGAGCTTCACATGGGTTTTATGCATTAATAAATTGTTAAAATAATGAAGAATAGCCTTTTTAGTCAGTTTTAAAGAGTTTGGAAGTCAAACGTCAAGGGATGACCAAGACGTTCACAGACTAGTCTTTTCCGTGTTTGTGTGTTCTAGTATGTTGTTCATGTTTTTATGTATAGTTTGGAGTCTAAAATCAGTGGAGGTGACCCAAGTGTCTTAATAAATATTTTTAGGGTCAAAACATTCGGGTACGACTCCCCGGGACCACCCTAAGGGTTCCCGAGGAAGACCCCAACCCTTGGCCAAACAAGCTGCCAAGGTAGCTTAAAAATGCTCATGGAGAGAGCATGTCTGCGTCGCGGACTAGCTCCACCATAGGCCAAATTTTTGGTCTGCATCGCGAACGTGTCGCGGACTCTACTGTATCAAACTTTAATTTCCAGAAATTTGTGGGAACACCTCCGCATCGCGGACTAGTTCCCCAACGAAATCTGCAAAAATAAAACTCAAGTTTGACTTGTTTAAAAGGTCCAACTAAGTGAGGGGTGGTTTGGGTACTTTGGGGAATTATTATAAAACGTTATTATACCTATTTTAGGGTATTTTAAGTTGGTTAAAACCCCAAAACCTAGAATTAGACCCCATTTTTCAAATTGACCCTTCCCTCTCAAAAAAATTGATTCTCTTAGAAACTCCATTGAAGACCTTGGTGAAGCTCAAACTAGAAGATGGGTTTTCAACTAATTTGTTCTTCAATTTCATGTGTCTTCAATAATTAAGGTATGGTAACTCTTGATTCTTGAATTACCTCTCATACAAGGAGTTCTATCAAAGATTTTCTAAAGTGATTCAAAGACCAAAATTCCCAATTTTTAATCTAAACATGGGTCCCTTGTCAAACGATTTTCTAAATCATTCTATTGATGAATTAATGTGGAATTAAGGTTTTTAAGATAATTTTCAAAGGAATTCTTGAAGAACCCATGATCCCCAAATTCTCGAAAATTGGCCTATGATGTGGGTCTTTGTGAATATGATC
>JAJOOR010021029.1:0-10043 GCA_036250505.1 Solanum acaule | reverse complement strand
TGAGAGACTTGTGACATAGGTCAAGGTTCGATCCCTGCATCATCCGAACTAAGCCCAGTATTTAAGTGGAGAAGGGTAGAGGAGCGGACCCATTATCGCAAGTTTTGCAGGCTTCAATTGGTTCTAAGGGTTGGGCCCAGACCGATTTCTCAGTCATCAAGAAAAAATGATGATGCGATTACTAAGACGCGTCTTCTAATTACTATGTCAATATCTTATGTAGGAATATGCTGATGCAATTACTAAAGCACATCACTTTGGTTAAAGGTACAACATACCTTGAATTTATTACATACATTTATATTTCTGAACTATTCAAAGAAGACTTATTAGCTTTATCAATTGTTTATTAGACAAAGTAAATATAGGAAACAGTTTTAAGACCAGAATGACAATATATTCTTAATTTTTTTAATTCAAGATATAAGATATGCACCTCATAAATTCATGTGTGTGCAGAAATATGTACACCCAAAAGATTGGTCATTGTCCTCAATATGTTTTTACATAGGATTCTTTTATTCTTGGCCAAAGACCAAAAATCTGTAACCATTAAAGCAAGAATAGTCTGTATAATGCAATGAGGTCATAACTACCCTCGTACCAACCCAACAATATATGCTTGAGGAATAATGATCAGTCATGTCCAAGAAACCAGATCAAACCAGAAAATAAACACCTTTCTATGCCACCTTTTAAAACCCTTCTTGACTGTCAACTGAAAATCTTAAAGGGTTGTTTGGTTACAAAGATAAGTGATTACAATCCCAGGATAAAATCTGGAATTAATTTATCCCGCATTTGGTAGAACTTCTAATTCCAGGATTGTTTATACCACAATTGTGGTATTATTTATACCCCACTCTACGTGGGATAACATCCCCAAATCAGTAACAATCCCAGGATAAAATAACAAAAGGACACATTTGCCTATCTCCAAAACTGTTCTCCCAAAGTCTGTTAAGAAAACCAAGATTAAAATTGGAAATAAAAGTTTATCCAAGTTGATATAGTTCATACCAAACAATAACAACAACATACTAGTGAAATACCACAAAGTGAGGTCTGAAGAGGGTAGAGTGTACGGAGACCTTACCCCTACCTCGTGGAGGTAGAGAGGTTGTTTTCGGAATACCCTCGGCTCAAGTGAAGCAAAACAAAGTAGTAATGAAAAGACAAAACGGCAGTGAAGAAAACATGGCAACTAATAAAACTCAAGACACTGAAAATGTAAAATGAAAGAGAGGCATTAACAGTAAGCTAGATACAGTTGAATGAATAATTCCAATTCCTCTATTCGCCAAAGAACAGCCCCCCAAATAGCCGAGCATTCAAAAATAGAGTGTAGTTGCAAGATGCCAGCAGCCACACAACAGAAAAAGAAAAAGAAAAACCTTATACAGCATTGTTTTAGAATTGCAACTACTCAAGCTAATCATCAAGGGTATCGCAATCATCTGCATCTGAAGATTGAGACAAGCATCCTTTTGCTTCTTGTATCCTGTTTTCCCCTGTATCGTCATCTGAAGTATCAGAAACAACTATGGGAGAGAATTTGGAACCAAGCAGATGATCTTGGTTGTCCAGCCGATTCTTTATCCTACACAAAACCTGGGCAGCTTCGGCCTTAGCTGACAGAGCTTCCTTGACCCTAATGTCGGCATTAAACCTGGCCATAACAGTGGCATTATGGATAGACTCAGAAGCAATGGTAGCAGCGGCAACCAACTGTTTAGACAAATGGGGGTTGGTTTCAATGGTGTTATTAGCATGATTGGGAGTAACATAGAAGAAAGTGAAATTAGGGTTAGAACAACGAGGGCACACATAACCAGGGGAGGAGGAAGCAACATCAGGGACGCAAGAGAGGTGTGAGATAGAGGGGCATTTTAAGCATAGAAAACGGAGGTGAGGCGGAGGAGGTTTGTGGAGGAAGACATCGAAACAGATGGGACAGAAGGAACCAGGGTGGGTGTCCAGTACACAGGCGGTGTAAAGATGGCGGGGGAGACCTCTGTAGGGGATAAGATGGAGGGTGAAGGGGCGAGTGGTGAGTGGCGGCACAAACCGCACATTGGCGGACGGAAACACCATGAGATGGCTGCTTCTCCTCCTGGTGCAGCATCAGAACATCTATCCCTAGGGCCTATAGGGATCTCACATTTATTTATACTGATAGATTTAGGAAACTTGTTGAGATTCTAAGTATCCAACCCCCTCCTTTGCTCTCTTATGTTCTCTGCATGCATTCATGACTGATTGAAATAGATACATATTTCCTTTTTTACTTGGAAATTTTGAAATATCGCGCAAATTTATTCCTATTATCTGCACCAACCACTTCTCTTCTCTCTACCTATCTTGTCCCCTATTGTAGATTCTATCAATAAAAGTATATTCACTAGGAATCCCATCATTATTTAATCCTCATATTATAATCCCAGTATAACTTGCTTACAAACCAAACCAAAAGGAATAGATTTTTAGTACCCATTGTTCCCTTTTATGTGACACTCTTTTTTACATTCTCTTTTTAGTATGTTTCCAGAAGAATGACACTTTTATATATTTAGAAACAACTTAACTTTTAACTTCTTAGTTTATCCTTAATAATATGATTTAATGGCCATAAAAATGCCATGGAATGTATAAGACCACAAGTTCAAAAGTATGTCTTTCTTTCTTTCATAAACTCCGCCTAGTCAAATAGGTTTACATGAAATAAAACGGAGGGAGTACTCTAAATCATGAGTAATAAGTCAGCACATAAGATGAACTTTTCCACCTGAAGAATGCTAAGCTAATGAAACAATTATTTCATAAATATTGCATTAACTAGCTAAAGGAGAAACTAGCAAGTTTATGGTTTTAAATACCACAGTTACATCCCAAAAGGGAAAAGTACCTCCTATTAACAAAATACACTTCTATTTTCACCAAAAGATTATGCATGCGAAAAGTAAAATAAGATAATCACCGACTAAAAGTCAATTTTACCATCTCGTTCAGCTGTTGAAGCAACATAGTGGCGGAAAAGATTCGGTTCTTGAGCCTGCATATTACAACATGAAATATGAGAATCGTAGAAAGTCATTCAGGATATAGATTTTTTTTAAATTAAAGAGGAAACTTACTGCTGCTTTCGTTGGTGATTTCCGAACAAGGTAGTCATAGTACCAATAGGACTCACCATCAATCTAATTTGTTATAAAAAGAGAACAGCTGACTGAGTGCATGTCGAACACAAAGTGGGCCCAAGAACTCATAAATAATAATTCATGAAAATGTAGAACACAGTTACACATAAGTGAAAAGATACTCACTACAGAAGCATGTGCATCAAGAAGTGAACTTTCTGCCAATCGCTGTGTTGAGGTTACACGCTGTAGAAACATATGAAGATGTTACCTCACACAGATATCATGTTGGATTTATCTTGAAAATCATGCAAAAGAAAAGGATAAAGAATGGGCTGTGCACTTCAGGAAGTTTTATAAGGCAGTCGGTGGAAGAATATATACAATGATCCAACCAATGTGCCATCTGCATAAGTGTTTATGTAACCGAATCTCTCACGAGAAATTTTGGGATACATGAACAACTTAATTGGTTTCGCTAGGTGATCAGTTCAAAATTGCTACTCCCTCCCGTCCCAATTTATATGAGTTAGTTTGACTTGGCACGGAGTTTAAGAAAGAAAGAAATACTTTTGAAACATGTGGTCTAAAATAAGTGATAGATGTTTGTGTGGCTATAAATCATTTCATTAAGGGTAAAATGGGCATTTTAAAGTTAAATTGTTACGAACTATAGAAATGTGTCACTCTTTCTGGGACCGACTAAAAGGGAAGTGAGTCATATAAATTGGGACAGAGGGAGTATCATTTATTCTCAAACCGAACAATCTGTAAATTACACATTGTATTGGCAAAGAAGAAGAAGAAGCTGAAAATCTGATGAACTAGTAAAGCATATTCTAACAAACAGCTGGGAGTTGATATGCAAACCAAAAACCACATCATATACTGCTAGACTCAATTATGTATTTGCTGCCTCTAGAGACACAGAGTCCAATTTGGAGAAGGAATATAGAGTAAATTACCAAAGCAGATTTATCCGACAAAACAGAATCAGCAACATCCTTTGCACTCCATGTACTTTTCTCCTTTGACTTCAAGAACTGTGAGTTGGGAGGACCTATCTGAACAAACATATTGCATTAAGTCTCAAAGAAAGAACGGAAACATGGTCAAAGTTAGCAAGAATCAATTCAGGAGCAGACCAATTACCGAAACAGAAATGATGAGATTATCAATGATGTCAACTCGTTCAGACACAATGCGAAGGCGTGCATCAGCTGCATGATATGTCAACACATGAAAAAAAATCATTAAATCAAAAATAAAAAGCATATTTTTGAAGGTTGTGACTCAAGTGTTGTTTTTCCTTTTTTGGGATAACTGAAGTATGTATAAGTAGACTATAATAGGGCAACGGTGCTCAGAGACACTTGCCGCGCGGTTGGGACTTTTACCTAGTTCAGTGACTTTCCTAACATCCAACCAGAATACCAAATAATTATAGTATATTTTTAGTTTCTCCTTCTTTGAAACGGGAGACAAGATACACCGACTTACGTGATAGTGGCGCAGCTGATGAATAACGCTCCGGTTTTCTGGTTTCCACCCTTCAAACAGATAAAAGAGTGAGGCTCCTACAATTAAGGATGCAGTGCATGAAAATAGAGGTTTTCTTTCATATGGTGAAAACTACGTGGACAGTTCATTTGCATAGTATTAAATAAAACCACAAGAAAAAACAAATCCACAATGGTTGTTAAGTGAGCTGCAGATACTGTGTCCATGGAAGCCGTACTATACAGAACAGAAGTGGATTTGGACATCAAATGGATACAGATTTTTTGGCAAGTGAAAAACAACTGGAAGTTCTCACTTGCGTGATGAGATCTTAAAGGCTGAATACAGGGATAGGATTTCAGTAGAGTGTATCCCTGAAGTCCCTTGGGACTATCCAAATGTACAGAAGGTTTTGAATGTGTACTTCAGCAACTTGTTTTTTTCTTCCAAAGTTTGATGACAAATACATTAGAATTTCAAAGGTCTAGGCTTCTTTGGTCTAAAATTATCACGCCCATTGTTTCTGAGTATGAAATTACATAAGAAACCAACAACGCCAGCTAAATGATTTTCTTTTCTTTTTTTCAATTTCAAAGAAACATGACAAATGGAAAGCAGACAAGGACCTAGTAACAAAGCTATTGCTTACCATTTGAAGACAAACTTCTTAGATGGCATTTCAATAGGATACAAGTAGGAATAGGCATTTATGTCATCGACAGACGAACCCATTTTCAACTCTTCTTCAGCAGTTAAACCTGCATATAGCCAAGAAAACCTCTCTTCATTAAACCTAAAAACGATTAGAAAGCTGCAATACAATATTACAATATTTTCCCTTGAAACAGGGATCTCTACATTAAGCTAAGTATGTGGATAAAAATTCAACTATATTCATACATAAAATCATGCTGCCCCAAACCAACCTATGTAATACACTTCAATCCCAGATGAATTCAGTTGCCAAAGACATGTATTTAACTATCTACTTAAATTTTCAAGTTTTAACCATCTGAAGGTTCCACTTTCAGCGACGACAATCTATACAACGCAACTATTGAATATACTTCTGGAAAAAGCAGTAGCTACCGCTTTGCAATTCACAAGTATTTAAACTTAGAGGACAAATGGAAGGAAGTACCTAATTGCACCAATTTGAGATATCACAGGGCCGATGAGTCCAAAATGTTTAATTGGGCTAACTTGTATTTAAAAATTTAAGACAGTGGGGCATAATTTTCAGAACGATATCTTGTTAAATGATGTGCTTAATCCATATCACTGAGAAAGCAGCAAGGAGCCCTCCCCAGCAAGTTCTTTCACTTAGTTTTTAAGTGGAAGAAAGATAATATACCCTTCAGCTAAGCTGCTCGGACTCTCCAAAAATGTTGCCGCACCCGTGTCGGATCCTCCAAAAATGCACTACTTTTTCAAGGATCCAACACTTACCTGGGACATTTTTGAAGAGTCTGAGCAACCTAGCCCTTCAGCATCACTATTGCTTCACCTGTTGCTGTTAAAAAGACTCATCATTCTTCCATTTACCAGAAAAAGAAATTATATATAATTTCAATCAACTAGGAGAGGACCTAGTGTAATTTTCAGCATATGAATGTAACTGTCTGACTTGGATGTCCAGATAACATCCACACACCCAGCATTGATTTTGAATCAGCTGCAATATTTATATCATTCCTTCCTCTCCAACACTCCGCCACCTTTCATCTTGATTCATTTTAAGGTAGTCTATCTAACTAGGAAATGCCAATGCTACACTTTATCACTCATTTCCCTTCCTTTCCATCCATGCCATCCAATGATAGACTAAAGGTCTATCTGCAGTAACAAGATTTAGGGTGAAACGCTATTCGCTGAGTCCTAATTACATGACTGACTTTCGTGCTTAGTGCATCCAGATATACTTGACCACTTCCTAAACTAAAAACTATATTGTTTTCTCCTTTATCCAGATTATTCTAACAACCATTCTAAGCATGCATGTTTAAGTTATTATCATAAGACTGTCTCATTATGAAGATAACTTAAGGATTTTCTCCCTCCAACTGTTCAAACAAAAATAAACTAGTATAATTGCATACACTTTCAAACATGGTTGACATCTCCTTGACTAACTACTCCACTTTTTAACATTTCAAAATAATATACTAGACACTTTAACATGTAACTAATCTTTATCATTTGTCTGACACTATTACTATATTGGGAGTCAACTACTCGCTCCATCCGCTTTTAGTCTTTTACTTGTCCACTATACTAGAAATAGATATCCACTTTTACTTGTCCAGTTTGGAAAACTGCGAGATAATTTATCACTTATTATTAACTATTAGTCAAAGGGTGATATAGTAAAATTGGCATTCCATATATTGTTCCTTGAGGGTTATGTCAAGTTACTCAAGTCAATAGCGGACAAGTAAAAATGGACAGAGAGAGTATATCTTTTGTATGACCATAATCCATTTTACTCGTAAATCTAGCTACCGCCAAAAGGGTCTAACTTATTGGGACAGGGAGAGAGTTCAATAATGTCAATAACTAATAAGTGACTTCAAATGACAATGCTGATATTCATCTTATCACTAACATTACAAAACTGAAACAGCAGCAGAAATAAGGTAAAAATAAATTCACAGAAACAACCCCACCCCCAAATTGAAATTATACTCAGAGACACCCAAAAATGCTAACTTTACAGTTTTTTTACCTGAAAATGGGAAAATTATAGAGAGTGAAGAGGAAAGAGCAATGAAGGTCAAGTCCCTTCTGGAAACCCCATATTGGGAAGTGGGTTCTTTGCAAAACTCTGAACATACCCTGAATTTCCCACATTTTTTTTGGTTCCACAGAATCTTGCTCTGCTTTCTACAGGAAACAAAACAAAAAAATGAAATCTTTTTTGTTAGAGGTAAATAAGAAATAAAGAAAATAGTATGACAAGAAAGAGGAATACTTTAAGGGAGTTGAAAGGATAGAAGGATTGGGTGAAGAAGGCAATGGAGGAGATGAGAGAAGAGCTGTTGCTGCCATGGTTAGACTCTTTTTTGGACTTAGCTCATATCCTCAAATCCAAAAAAAAAAAAGTGATCTTTTACTACTGATTTTGAGTTGTAATAGAATATAAATTTGATTTTTTTTTAGTTGATGGACAACTTATATTCCACTTTTTCTTTTATTTTCCACTCAGGATGTGTTAGGAAATGTTTTCTTAAAAAAAAATAAAAAAATTGTATTTGATATAAGTAAAAAAAAAACATTATCTTAAAAGAATTTGAGCATAATCTAAACAAATATTATGATGTAAATGTGAGGGATAAGGAGCGAGAGCGAGTGTGAGTATAAGGTGTTTTACAAGATGAAGAGGACGCGATAAATATAAAAAGTCACTTGTGAAATTTATTTTCTCTAGTTTTATAAGAAAAAATATTTTTCTCATTTCTAAAATACTTATTTTATCAAAAGAAAATATTTTATTTTATAATTATTCAAGTAAAATATTTACTATTTATTCAAATTTATAAAACTTACCTACATTACAATAATTACATACGTTAATGTATTTTTGGATAATACAATTTGATATATCATGAAGATATACAATGTATATGTATATTGAGTATTTTATAAATATTATTTTTCTAAATAAGTATGTGCATAATATTTGTTTAGATGATAATTTTGAATGTATAATTTTTTGCCGCTTATGTATTCTACGTAACTGTCTTGATTTTTTTTCTTTCACAAAATTTGAAACCTAAATACATCTAATTAAGCATAGAAGGATCTAACAATAGCACCAAAATACTTAGTATTAAATATTAAAGTTTGATTTGTTTCTTTTTAAAATGTTGATTATTCATTATAAATTAGAATTAAAATATGCATGATTAGAATGATAATTTAGTGTAGTCTACGTCAAGATTGTGATGGATTTATAATAATTATGATCAATTTAGTTACCTCGAGTAAAGGAAACAAAAACTTTAAGGTAAAGACATATAATGAAACATGAGAAAAAATATGTTTACTCAAGTTGCTATAATCAGGAAAATTGTAGCTTAAATTTGAGATAATTAGTTTTTATTCCTATTAGAATTGATTTTAATTGAATAAATTTTGAATTAGACTAATAAATTTATAGTTGCTTGTAAGTTAAAACCTTTAAAAATGAATAGACTTTTATATATCTATTCTTGCAATAATGCGACTCCATTTGTATTGCTATAAATCTTGCATTATTATTATTATCATCATTTTGAAGAATTTCTTTCGATGATAATTTTTTAAAGAAAGTAGAAGAAGTTAACAATATCTAAGCTTGTTTTTAAGATTAAAAGTTAAATGGGATCACTAGTTTTTACTTTATTATCTATATATACTAGATAAATTGTTCGCGCTTCGCGCGATGGTGAACTACGTCAATAATCTACTTCTAAACATTTGATAATATAAGTGTTTTGAGTGGGTACAGTCCTATGATAAATTGTCAAAAATATTTTATCAAAGATGAAATGAAATATTTTTTTAATCTTAAAATCAAAAAGATTTTATTCTAAGTGTTTATGCATTTTGTTATTAATTCTTCATTTTACTGTAGTTATTTATTTTCAAAGATATGCAATTGTTTCATTGTCTATATTTGTATTTTCAAAAAATGGTACAAACATTTTATTCATCAATTGCGAGAGTTTTTCTCCTATTCAAGGCCTCTACATACAGAATCTAAATGTTATACATATTATGTAATTAGTTGTGTACTTGATAAGTTAATTAAAATTTTAAAACACATTTCTTGGAGTTCAATGAATTAACGTATGTCGCTCAAATAATTTGGATTAAATGATATCTTGGCAAGTCTCTTATTCAAAATCATTCGCAGTCGATGACACTACTTTGATAGCCAAAAGACATATTTTGTTGTTTATGTTTTGATTAATATGGTTAAAAACTTCAAACTTTAAAAAAAATTGCGACTTTTAATCTAATGTTTATAAGGAGATAATTATTTCTAGGGGTGTACATGACCCAAACCATTTGTGTAAAAATTTTAAATTTATAAACCAAACCAAACTAATAAAATTTGGATTTTTTCGGATTTTTCAACCTCGGGTTGGTTCGGGTTTTTCAAATACCAAACCAAACCATTGTGTCGAATTTTTAAATTTATAAATCAAACCAAACTAATAAACCTCGGATTTTTTCAGATTTTTGGATTTTTTCGTAAAGTTTGCATACAAACATATAATTAACTTGTGCTCCAAATATTTCTTTAGTCCAACCAAAATACAAGTATCTAAGGTGTTTCTTAAGAAAATAATACAAAATATGAGATGAGTACTGATGACACTAAAATATTCAATAAAAAATAATAATGAAATCATCATATAA
>JAJOOR010021027.1:0-11001 GCA_036250505.1 Solanum acaule | reverse complement strand
AAGACAAAAGCTTTCAGAACACTTGATGGATGAAAAAGATACCCCAGTGACTGCAATAGTTAAAGATATTATGCGAGCAGAAACGACTAGTTATGGAGTTATTGTAAACAGCTTTTATGAGATGGAACCAAATTATGTAAAACACTCCAGGGAAGTAGTAGGGAGAAAAGTATGGCACGTTGGTCCTATTTCACTCTGCAATAAAGACAATGAAGATAAATCACAAAGAGGGCAAGACAGTTCCTCTTGTGAGAAAAAGTGTTTGGATTGGCTCGATACTAAGGAGCCAAAATCAGTCATTTACATATGTTTCGGCAGTATGGCAGTCTTTTCATCAGCTCAGTTGCTTGAGATAGCAATAGCTCTCGAAGCATCAAACCAGCAGTTTATCTGGGCGGTGACGCAGACTACAATCAACGAAGAGCAGAATGAGTGGATACCAGAAGGATTCGAGGAAAAGCTGAACCTGAACGGACGAGGTTTGATGATAAAAGGATGGGCACCTCAGGTGCTAATCCTTGATCATGAATCTATTGGAGGTTTTGTGACTCACTGTGGATGGAACTCATTACTCGAAGGAGTAAGTGCCGGAGTGCCAATGGTCACATGGCCGCTATCAGCTGAGCAATTTTTTAATGACAAGCTACTAGTAGAGATATTAAAGATTGGAGTTCCAGTAGGTGCTGAGGCTTGGTCTAACAGAACAGATAGCACAGTCCCAATAAACAGGGAAGACATAGAAAGAGCAGTGACCAAAGTGATGGTTGGTCAGGAAGCTGAGGAGATGCGAGGCCGTGCAGCTGCCTTAGGAAAATTAGCTAAAAGGGCTGTGGAGAAAGGTGGATCATCTCACAACAGTTTGATTTCCTTATTAGAACAATTGAGGAACATAAAAATTAGCTCTAACTGATGGGAATTTTTTCATATGTTGCTGAAACTAAACTACTATGAAAATATTGTATTACATCAATTCCCAAATTATGTAATACCAAATCACACTTTTATCAGTATGCGAGAGTTCTTATGCATAGACCAGCTCTATGATTGTTGCAAAATATCATAGCAAACGCTAATTGGTGGCATCATACTACTCCATTAAGTTGTGTCAAACAGGACAATTCATATAAATAGATGTTAAGTAATTGAATGGTAGATAAATACTTTTCTGAGAACTCTTGAATAAAAGGGATCATAACATACTAAAAGTGCATATGAACTTAAAAAATAAGTATACAAAAGGAAAAAGAGAGAGTCGAATCAGTTCAACTATGAAAGGAATACGTGCACTAGAAGAAAAGGGAACAATGGTAAAGTCCTTAAAATATTCTTCTTTTATTTCATCTTTGAGCAATTTTCAATTAAATTATATGATTGACGTGTAAAATCATCAATTAACCTTATTTTTTCTATTTCAGTATAAGCTACTCGAAAACCGAGTAAAAGTGATTTGAATTTGAAAGCAAAACAAGTACTGTACTAATAAGATGAAAAATATCATTACTTTTGGATAATTACAAATTACAATTCAACAACAATAAGAATGGTCAAGATTTTCATAATTTAAAACGCACACACAATTCACTTGTAATTTTCCCTATTTTAACGGAGATGGATTCTATGTATATAGACACACACCCTAAATATCCTCAAATTCATATATTTTCTCTTTACCATTCCACCATTAATCACAATATTAAAAATCATTTTTACTCATTAATCACAATGTATTTAAAATCACTTTTACCCATTAATCACAATATTCTTATTTGAGTTGTTCTCTACCTCTCTTCCCCCCTCCAATATAAACTCTGTTTCTATCTATAAAAGACTTCTCACCATTCTCTCCAATAACCCAAACAACAAACAAGAAGAAGATTTAAACAAAGAAAAAGAAAAAAAATGACTTTTTTCAGGCCTTTGTTCTTGTTTCTTCTTACATTTTTTGTCCTTTCATCTGCTCTTGACATGTCCATCATCAGTTACGATGAAAAGCATGCAGATTTAGGGGCAACAAATCATCGTACAGACGATGAAGTTAAGGGATTGTATGAATCTTGGATTGTTAAGCATGGAAAGAATTACAATGCCATTGGAGAAAAGGAAAAAAGATTTGAGATTTTTAAGGATAATTTAAGATTCATCGACGAGCAAAACGCTGAAACCAGACCGTATAAACTTGGGCTGAATCGATTTTCTGATCTTACCAACGATGAGTACCGTGCCGTGTTCGTGGGTGGACGGTTCGATAAAAAGACGAGGCTGTTGAAGAACCCTAAAAGCGAACGTTACGCTTTTAAGGACGGCGAAAAGTTGCCGGAATCCGTTGATTGGAGACAGAAAGGCGCTGTTGCCCCTGTTAAAGACCAAGGCCAATGCGGTGAGTTTTTTTTGTATTTTTTCTGTTGGAGGAAGATATTACTTTCAATGGAGTGTTGACAAGAGTCTTATTTAGGTCAAAAGTTTTGATTTTTATGTTGTGTTTGACCACAATTTTACAATATAAAATTAAGCCTACCCCATGAGTATATATTTGAATACACTAGGTGTTACTGTATAAATTTTAACTCTAAGTTTCTAGTTGATTTCCTTTGATTATGACGAAACTCATATATATGTTGATTGAGCATGTGAGATATCCTCTTATGACTGAAGTTGTATATTTTTCTTATGAAGGGAGTTGCTGGGCATTCTCGACGGTTGGTGCTGTTGAAGGAATAAATCAAATTGTAACTGGTGAATTAATTTCCCTGTCTGAGCAAGAGCTTGTTGACTGTGACAAGAGTTATAACCAGGGTTGTAATGGCGGTCTCATGGACTACGCCTTTGAATTCATTAAAAACAACGGTGGCATTGACACTGAGGCTGACTATCCTTACCGTGCCAAAGATGGTACTTGTGATTCAAACAGGGTATGTTAGACCATACTTTCTAGAAAACATCCAAAATATTACTCATGTATTGATGGTCTGCTAACAATTTTTTGTCTTTCAGAAAAATGCCCGGGTTGTCTCCATTGATGGATATGAAGATGTTCCCATAAATGATGAGAAGTCATTGATGAAGGCATTGTCAAATCAACCAATTAGTGTTGCTATTGAAGCTGGTGGCAGAGCTTTCCAGCATTACTCTTCGGTATAAGAATATGTGGTCGGATGTCTAATTCTGAAAATATATATTGTCTGTGCCTAAACCCATTGACTCTAAGTTCTGGATTAGTTCCTGCAATTCTAGTATGCCTAATCTGCAATCACGGCTTCTAATGCCTTGTTTTTTCTACTTAAAAAAACTACCACACTCATTTACACTTTCTTTTCCTTTTCAAATCATGAAGGGTGTTTTCACTGGATACTGCGGAACACAACTAGACCATGGTGTAGTTGCAGTTGGCTACGGAACAGATAATGGTTCAGATTACTGGATTGTGAGGAATTCATGGGGTCCTAACTGGGGAGAAAGTGGATACATTAGGCTCGAGCGCAATTTAGCTAATAGCACTAGTGGAAAGTGTGGAATTGCAATGGAGCCCTCTTACCCTCTTAAGAATGGCGCAAATCCTCCTAATCCCGGGGGTCCATCTCCTCCTAGTCCTGTAGCACCATCAACCGTTTGCGATGAGTACTATAGCTGCACCGAGGGCACTACTTGCTGCTGCATTTATAAGTATGGCGACTACTGTTTTGGCTGGGGATGTTGTCCTTATGAGTCTGCTACCTGCTGTGATGACAACAACAGCTGCTGTCCACATGATTATCCTGTCTGTGATGTTAATGCAGGCACTTGTCAAATGGTAAGATTTTACTCCCTCCTTCCCAAAATAGGCGTTTGTTTTTTCCTTTCAAAAGTCAAGTATGATGAAAACATACATTTTCAAATAATAGTTGAAGTTCACATAGTTTGAATCTCGAGAAGCAAAAAACAACAAATAATTTGAAACAGAAAGAGTAAGCTTTTAATAACAATACTGTTCAGGTTAACTTGCGCTTACCTAGACAATTTCATTGAGTCGTTGAGAAGAAATTATGTAACACTTTGTTATTTATTGTCTGCGATAACTCGAACCCTCATCTCATGATTTTCATCAAATTTATTTGTTTGACAGAGCAAGGATAGTCCATTGAATGTAAAAGCATTGAAGAGAAGTCCTGCTACTGCTAGAGTAAACTGGTCAGGGATGAAATCTAACAGGAAAGTGAGTTATGATTGAGTAATTTAGCAACTGCAGGTGAAAAGGGCAAAAGGCTCATCATGTTTAGAAGAGCTGTTCAATGTGTGGCCTTTGGGGCAGATGGGCTGTTTCTGTCATATGTTAATTGGTTTAGTTAGTAATGTTCCTTTTTTTTATTATTATTTGGACAACTTTTACCAATGTGTAAATATTCATCTTTAAATTTCTGAATGAAAATTCTAAGTACTGATGTTCTATTGCATATTACATCTTCAATTAGTCTAAATTTATTCCCATTTTGAACCTCATGTTATTTGATTATGCACGTTAAATCTTCAATCGTGCTTTAAAAACTATACAGTACTTTAGAAAAAGAAAAAAGAATACTGGGGAACTGGATGGGATTGGCTAATGAATTTGTTCTCCCAACTTTCTTTTCTTTAATTTGTAAAAATATTTACTAGGTTAAACATTAACAATGTTAACCTAATTAATCAATCTTTCTGTTTATTTATTCATCTTCTTCACTTTTCTTTTACTTTTAAAGTAGTACTAGATTTTCTAATTCTGTAACGATTTAATATGGGTTAGCTACTTAGCTTAAAAGGAAAAATAAATAAAAAACACATTTAGATTGATTAAAGGTTTAATGTGGTTAACCAAACAATTTAAAGATCAAAATTGGAATAAAACAATAACTCAAGGACAAAAGAAGCTACAATAAAATCTCTTTAAATTAATATAGGCGGGACCATGAAATATTATTATTTTATAGAGGTATTATTTAACCGATAAATTAATATTTATTAATTTAAAGGGTGTTTGACACCGAAAAAATTGTTTAGGGATGAAATCTCAAAGAATTTGAAAGAACCCACTTATGAAAACGTCATTCATGAACTTGAGGTCATGATTAATGATCTTAGTTACCGCAATAAAATGGACGTTAATAACCTATTGAATTAATGAAAATGATACATGTTCAGAGGTCCAGAGCTTAGAACAAATTGTGGATATCATTGAAAAAACAATGTTGATGATAAAGTTGTAGATGTTACAATACCTTTGGAACCAGTTACGCGTAAGGAAACAATTATCACATTTAGAACTCTTCACCATTTTATTGTGCGATTAGAAAAGACAACACCGAAACTTTTGAATGCAATAAGAAAAGTCAAAGATAAGCTTCAACTAGATTTAAATTTTAACAAAGAACAACACATAACATAATCATATTTCACTAAATTGTCTTAGATATATTTGTACTTTAAAAAAATTATTAATTTATAATATTAATGAGACCATATATTTAAATAGGGGTCTTCTAAAAATATATTATCTTATTATCTTATCAAAATAAGTGATTATTTTCATTGGCCCAAGTCGAGACCGGAGGGAATTATTATCTTAGAGAGATTATTAATCAACCGAGTATTAATTTAGTGAGGTTTTACTGTATTTGCCCATTTGTTAAGAATGTTAAATTATCTTTCATTACTTTTAAAGTTAAGTACTTGTTAAAATGAAACTATATTATTAATTTAATATAATCAAAAAAAATTCCTGTTAAGTAAGCTTTATAATAATAACTACAATTAGTAGCACGTATAACTACATATTTATAATCTTTGTTTTTACTAAAATCTTTTCTCCGCCCTCCTTACAAAATATCAATAGTGTTTTCATGATAATTGTTTCCAAAATAAGTTATTGTTATTCTTCTATGATAATTCTTTTATAAATATCCCTTATTTTTTAATTAGAGAGATGGATATAAATAGTCTTTTATAAATTGGATATTTTTTTTTAAAAAAAATCTCGATATAGTAGTATTTCAGATATCTCAATGTTTTTTATTTATTTTTAATTTAACTAATAAAAGAGGATAATATTATCCGTAGTGAAGTGAAGAGTAAGATTTGGGAAAAAAAGTGCCAAGTTTCAGATGTTTATATACGTAATGCCGGAGAAAAGGAAATAACTGAAAGTATAAGGATCTCTGGATAAATATTGCAAAGTTCATTGGATTTGTTTCGATCTGTCAAAGAGTTTGAGAGAGACGAGACTGAGACGAATAAGCATACAAGTCGGAGACACAATACGCCGCCGTGCAAAACCGACCGCCGCCGTTGCCTCCGATTCCTAGCTATTCTATTTCTCTTCTCTGTCAGACAAGTAGGTGATAAAAATACGACGCCGTCGAAAACCTTCTCCAGTCACCCACCGCCGTCGCTGTTGGCTCTAATTTCAAGCTGTTCCACTTCTCCTTGACGCCGTCTGTTTTGAGTTAAGCATATTCATGTGCGCTATTGAATGTTTAATTTGTTACTCAGCACTTTTCAATTCGTTGAATATTGCGGATCGGTGAATTAGTTTGTCCAAATTGGTAATGAAAGTTAATTTTGGAATTTTTGCTAGTTGACTTAATAGTAGTTTCCAGATCACTGTTTGTTTCCCTCTATGGCAATGAAGTAGTTGAGAGCATGAGGTCTTAGGTTCAAGTCAAAAACACTAGGTGATTCTTCCTATCTATTCCTAGTCTCTGTGGACAGAGTTACCTGTTTGCTGGTGGGAGGAAGGTGGCAGGTATCCCTTAGAATTAGTCGAGGTATGTGAAAGCTGGTCCGGACACCACGGACATCCAAAAGAAAATTTTTATTTACACTATATAATACCTATAAGATAGAAGGATTTTTTTGTATTTTTGTTCTTATTTATATGCCTTAGAACTTAGAAAAAGGTCTTCTTGAAATGGCCCATTATCGGACAATCACGCTGTCAACGATCACTGACCTAAACACTTGTATAATTGCACAGCAAGGGGTTTGTTGAACAATGCGTGTTCGTTCATGTGTGGTTGGGGAACTCTGTGTTTAACATGAAGTTGAGGTATATGATGGAAGGGGAATGGATTTTTGGGCCTGGAACTTGAGTGGTGATTTGTGGAAAGAGTGCCCACTAGAGAAGATTTTATTTGCTTGACAAAGATATTAAGTTTATAAGATGTAAATAAATCAGGGTTTCATGGAATTACCCAGATTTTGAGAATGCTGGGATAAAGGAATAGTTTGGCCTTCCGGGAATTCTCGGTTAACAAAAAAAAAGAAAGGAAGAAAAGGAATAGAGTAAAAGTAGTAATGAGGGTCTATCAAGAAATATGCATGCAAAGTAAACTTCTGTGAAGATAGAGTCATTTCAGAATTTTTTATTTTCCTTAGAACAGTTGAGTATTACAATCTTATTACTGAACATAAAAAATAATGTAAGTTCTTGCGAAGTACAAAATTTTTCTTTCAATGAAGAGGATAAATGGAGTGAAATTTTGAGTTATCATCTAAGGTGACTTATTACTGTGTTAAGTGAATTACTAGATTGCTGATGAGATCAACTCAATTTCCAACCTTAATCTTTATCATTGTAGATTTCCACCATGCTTGTGTATGCAGGGGTCCATACCACCAACCACACACTAGCACATATGCAGATAGGCATGAACACAGATATATGTTCCTGATGCGCATAGATGTATTGGTGTAGGAAAGAATGCAGTGTGTTGTGATAGCTGGCTTGATTTTTTGAAATGTTTAATGTAATAAATATTCTTACGAAAATGTGAGGCCTCAATGGTGTTTGATAAATGTATATTGATTTACTAAAAAATGTGCACATGCATAAATGTTTGTATCATGTAATGTGTATCAACGTGGGAATTTTTTCTATGCAGCTTCTTGATGAACCCTGCTTAAGCTGTGAGGTATTCCAGTCCATGTTTGCTGATATTCTGTCATTGCAGTGAAGAAATTTGGCCCGGTGTAATGGATTCTGGATCTGCTGATGTATCAAATTCACAACCTGTTACAACATCAAGTGTAGCAAGGTCTACTGCAGTGGAGTCTGCACCAGTTCAGTCAACAGAAGAGGTGCCTTCAAAGATCTCTACTTCAGGCATCTCGTCATGGGCCAAAAATTTAAAAATTCCACAACCGTTCACTGGGTCCCAAGATGAACAATCATCCGGAAATGCTCCCAAATCAACCTTTGCTCGTTTAACTGGTGGGCTTGGAATGCGTCTGTCCCCTAAATCTCCTACATCTCCTACAGATGAACATCTTGATGGAACATCAACATCACCAACCAGTTTATTTGGAACATTCACCAAAGGATTGGTTGACTCTTCAAAGAATGCAGTGAAGGCTGTGCAGGTTAAAGCGCGACATGTTGTATCCCAGAATAAGAGAAGATATCAGGTAAATTTTTTTTTCTGTTGATGGCTCAAGTATTCTCTACTCATTCTTATATTTTTCCCATATGAGGAGATCATCGACTACTTAAACACTTTAAGGTTGTTGTTTGCCTCTCTTCCTACTATGAAGAACCATTGTGGTTTGTATTATTAATAAGTTGATTGGTTCAATTCTACCACACTGGTTTAAACGTTTCAGTTTCTTGTATTTTCATCCTCTATCTTTATCAACTTGCATCTGTATTACGGTGTTCGAACAAAATGTTTTAAATACTTATTTCATACCTCACTATGTGAGAGTTGATACACTGCTCTTTGGGTTGTTGGAAGTTCGATGCAGCCTGCATTGACATGGGCATGAGTTGCTTCTTAAAGAAAGTGTAATGCCATTGTAGACGATTTTCAACTTTGTTGTACTTGGAAGGAATCATGTTGAGCTTCCCTTTATTTGCAAGGCATCTGTATGTAGCCTGTAGTTAAAAGTTAAAACACTGCCAACACTGTAATTGGATAATGTATGTCTATGCAAGACTCAATAAGTAGGATCCACTAACTCTATTCTTTTATGACTCCGTGATGCATCACATCTTTCTTGGTCTCCAATTGTAGGGTGTCTATGTTGTTATATGCCTTTGTGTGAACTATTGACAGTGTGATGCCGTCCAAGAGGTGGATGATAGGTAGTGAGAAGGATTGTTACAATAAATTCAAATGGTCTGTACTATTAAAAATATAACAATATTCTAGTGCCAACACAGTGGGTTACCTGGAATACGGTGATCACTTCCATTAAAGCAGCAAGACAATAAGATATGTTCATTGAAATTAAAAGGACTTGCTTACCTCCCATGTTCATGGTACCATTGAATCCTCTAGGGATAGAACTTTGTCGGTGGGAGCTGTTATGCATCTTGATCTGTGCTATAAATATTAGCTTTCTTTATCATTTTGATTCTTGCAATAATTTTTCTTGTGCACCTTAAAGCATCTTGCATTTACTTTAGATACTTCGTTTTCATATTGTTGCATACTGCAGACCTACAATAAATAAATAAATAATCCTCTCCAATGGGTTACCTGGAATATGGTAGTCACTTCTATTGAAGCTGAAAGACAATAAGATATGTTCTTTGAAATTAAAAGGACTTGATATCTGCCATGTTCATGGTAAGATTGTGTATAGAACTTTTCGGTGTGAGAAGGAGTGCTTACTGGTCTTTTCTATAAATATTAGCTTTCTTGATCATTTTGATCTTCACAAGAATTCTTCTTGTTCACCTTAAAGCATCTTGCATTTACCTATTTAGGTATTTCGTGTTTATATTGTTGCAGACCTAAAATAAATAAAATGATCCCCTTTTTAATAGCCTAAGCATTTCAGTTGAGATGGTCATATTATTCAATGTGGTATTAGAGTAGGCAAGAACTTAGATGTGAGTCTCTGCGTCACCTATGACAACTTGCTTGGCCTATGTCAGACTCGCACATGAGGAGACAGGGTGAAGAGCTATTTAACTAAATAAATAGAAGTTGTCCTTTCTCTACGCGTTAAGCTTTTAATTGAGGTAGTAGTCACACATTTTCTTATGAAAAACATTTCTCTCTTCATATATTAACGTGGCAGTATCCTTTTACTAGGAAGGAGGATTTGATTTAGACTTGACCTACATAACAGAGAATATAATTGCCATGGGATTCCCTGCTGGTGACATGAGCTCTGGCCTTTTTGGCTATGTTGAGGTCTGGAAACCTTATTCTTCATTGCTTGAAGTCAAATAATTATCATGGTATGTGGTTATTCCTAGTTTGATTACATGAAATTTGATATTCAGGGGTTCTACAGAAACCACATGGAAGAAGTAATTAAATTCTTTGAAACTCATCATAAGGTAATAACTTCGAGATCTCGTGTAAAGTCTATTTCAATTTCATTTGGGCCAGTCACTGGAAATCCACTTATCCTTCTATTTTATTGCTATATTTACTCTGTATTCACTCACTTTGATCTTTCAGGATAAATACAAAGTATACAATCTTTGTGCTGAAAGATTGTATGATGCTTCTCTATTTGAGGGGAAGGTGTGTTTCCATTCTTTTATCAAGTTCTTTTATTTTTTCCTGTTCACTTTCCTTACTTTCATTTCTATGTTGTACCTAATTTGGTAAACATATACCCTACCTTTGTTCTCCTTGAATGCTATAGTGAAGATTAGAATTATAACTTTTTTGAGGAAGATGAGAATTATATTTTTTTGAGGAAGATGAAAATTATATTATTTTTTTCGAGGAAGATGAGAATTATAAATTACTTCACTCCAATCGCATAAGCAACCATTCTAAATAACATATTTTTTGTGGTTCAAGGAGTTCCAAAATGATTCACACTCTCCGCGCAAAATGATATGAACAACTCAAAATTCTGCTTAAAACATTACACCCTATTAGATTAACTCGTAGGTACAACCAAACAGCTAATGTCTTCATTTTTTTTTGGGTGGGGTGGAGTGGGGGGGGGGGGGGGGCTACAGTATGACATGCAATTTTTTGCCTTATTTTCAATTAGATTGTGTGATATGGAAGGGAGATAATTGAG
>JAJOOR010021023.1:0-15933 GCA_036250505.1 Solanum acaule | reverse complement strand
TGGAAAAGGATTCATCTAAAAAGTATGATCCTTTTCTACCCATGGTGGCTAACATGGTTCTATGGGGGTTGTGGGTTCCTTGAACGCTCCCCCAACTCGGTGCTCGATACTACTCCCAAAATATACTGGCTCTTATGTTTTTAAAACATATTTCTTTCTGCTGATTTGAGATAATTACTCAAAAACTTAGCTCAAAGGCTATCTTGAAAATCTCAGTTTCCTCTCTCGCTTCATTTAGAAAGCGATAACTCTTTTTCTGGAAAACTAGCCCGAAGGCTCTTTGGAAATCCCAGTTTCCAATCTTGTTTAAATGTGAAAACATTTCTTTAAAACTTCTTTGGGAATACATAGTTCCCTAATAACTTTTGAGAAACGAACTCAACTTTATACTCTTGACTTAACTTGAAACTCTTAACTCTTTACTCGACTTGAAACTTTATACCCTTTACTTGACTTGAAACTCTATACCCTTTACTTGACTTGAAACTTAAGTCTTAAAATGAAGTTAAAACATTCAATAAAGACTCTTGAACAACTTTAAAGACTTGCTTGGACTTACTTCTTAACTTCTAAGATTGACTATAACTTCACTTGACTTTGATCCAAACTTTCCTCGAATTGGATTATGAATTCAAGGTGTTTGATCACATGTTATGGATGAGTTCTTGACTTTTAGAAGTACCTTGGAGTGTGGAAAACAACTATAAAACATAGGTACATTACCAAGGACCATGCATGAGAAAGTGGGGAAGGAATGGGAAAACTTGGCGCTCTGAGAGGCGCGGAGCGCCAGACCAAAAACTTCAGAAGGGGCCTGCTGGCGCTCTGCTAGGCGCGCCGCCCCAAGGGGGAAAGTTCAAAGCCCCTTTTGGGGAGCGCTGGCTGGCGCGACGCCCCAACCCTTTTCCCCGAAAATTTGACTTTTCTCTTTCATTTTTCCAACTCTAAACCTCCTTAACTTCCATGGTTCCAGCCCCAAAAAATTAATATCATAAAACCCCTCAACATACAATAGATTCAACTCAAAACACAACCGAAAACATGTACCAAACCAACAAGAACTTCAACAATGATCACAACCAACAACTTCAACAACTACAACCAACAACTTCAACAAACATAATCAATCTTTTCTCGAAATTAAACGAGCTTGGCGTGTGGGGGAAAGAACCAACCCAACACCATGGACTCACATACCTAGTAGGGATCACCCCCGACGATATCCACGACGATCTTTGACGAAACCTTGCTTCTTCTTCTCTTTCTCCTCTTCACTCTCAAACCCTAACTCTCACTCTTTAAAATGGGACAAACTGATCTAAAAATCAGTCTAACACAACAATATAACCAAAGGAATTGATTAGGGAAAAGACCAAAATGCCCTTAAAATTTCCGGACGGATTTCCCTGCCAATTGCCCAAGTTCCAAAGGGCATAACTCACTCATACGAACTCAGAATCGAGCAAACTCAGTGGCGTTGGAAAGATCATTCCATGAAATTTGAAACCATAACTGGAACTACACCTAACTCATCCTGAGCTAGAAGTTATGACTGCTCAAAGTTGGTCAAAAACTCACCTTTTTCCCATACTTGGCCAAATTTCCAGATTTTTAAAATTCTTTCCAAAAAAATGAAAATTTCCAATTTTTAAGCCTCTTCGTAGTTATTTCAAATTGCCGGATGTTACAACTAATCAAAGAGTCAAGATTCATATTACAAGCTCTTGCAATCTAGGAATTAAACTCTTAATCCTTCACCCTTATAGCAGCTCTGTTACAAGATGAAACAAAGTAATTACTCACTACATTAATTAACTCTAGTTAACATAGACTTCAACCAAAATTGATAAAACTAACTCTAGCTATGGACTCGACTTGATACTAAATACAACTGAAATGATCTATATGTTCATTTATAGCATAGGAATAGATTTTACACAGAACACAAGAAATTAAACTCACATGACAACTAAAGAATACATTTGATCCCTCGATCAGGTCCCCTGCTGTGTTGAGAGAGAAGACTTTTACATTTCAAAAATCATGTTTGCAAAAACTAGGTTATTTCTTATCAAAGTGACCGATATAAGATGGACAAAAACAGCCTACTGTAACTCCATTGGCTGAGAACTCTGCACCTCTTTTCCCGTGCTCACCAATCACCACAGTTGTGGCGGTTTTATAGTTGTTCCCGTTGTCTGTCTTGTATGTCTGTCGCTCATGAGATCAGGTTCCTCCACCAAATTTCATAGTTTATTAAATCATCATAACTTCATAATATAACAAATACTATCTAGTAATTATGTTTTTATCATTTACCCTTCATTTTTTATAATAGATTTATCATGCATCCTACTTTTCGTGTAGTTTGTCCTTCAAATTACCGATGTGTGACAACATGTAGTGATCGGAAAACGATATATTCTATTAAACATTGTATTCATCAAAAAGATAAAATACAATATAATACACCACACCGTCATATAATATAATATAATATAATATATTGTAAAATAATATGTAAGAACCATCCGAACAAAGCTTAAGTCAAGAATCAAGATATAAGCAAGACTGCCAAAAATTGGACGATCAATACGAAAGTAAAATATATGCACTACTTCTTTGCCGGCATATGCATTGGTTAAAAACATGTTTGAAAGAAATGTGAGGCAAAAGAGTTATGAATGAAAATATGTTTGCCAATGAATATTTAATGAAAACTAGAAACAAGTAGCACCAAAATCATGGAATATTTAATTTGCATTGATGGAGAAACCAATAGAGATGGACAAATCTATTTAAACAAGAACATGTGAAACTCAAATTTGCAACCCAAAACAAATAGAAGATAGGAAGGTACACAATAATAGAGAGGCTAGATACATATGGATTCAATTTTGAAAATGAGAGCTCTAACCACATTCTTTATAGTTAGTTAGACAAAGAGGAACTGAAAAATTATTAATCCAACTTGATTGATGGTTGGAGAAGCCAAGTTGATGAAGGTGAATGTCTTCAAGTGAAAGCTTCATCTCCTGTTTAACACAAATATTATTTATATTTACCTTTGCTATTTTTAAATACGCTTCACGCCTTTCATTCTCTCTGGAATCTCCTTCAGCTTTGGACAAGCATTAATACCAAGACCTTTAATCATAGGCATGACATTTGTGCCTAAATTCCATGTTTCTAGATTGCAAAGATAATTAAGAGTAAGGAACTCGAGTTGACTGAAGCTGTTATCACTGCACATTATTTCTTTTCCAAAATAAGCTAGATACAATATTTCGAGATTCCTAAGGTTTGGCAACATTCCCAAAATAGGCATAGGATCTTCAATGAGTTTTGAGTTCCAAAGAAGCATCATTGTGATGGAATTTGGAAACAGATCAGGCAGTTTCACTATTCTCCCTAATAACCTCAATTTCTGGAGCTTTTCACAACAATTAACAAATTCAAGGGATGGGAATGATTCATCATCTTTACAAAACAATGTGAGAGTGTTAAGGTTTTTCAAGTTGCTAATGTTGTTTAGGGAGTAAGATTTCTTAATATAATGCATACTTAATTCTCGAAGATTGACTAAATCAACTGGCTTAACATCTTTCCACTGATCACAATCAGCGCCATCAAGAACTTGAAGACTCGTGAGTTTGTTTATACATTTCAGAGGCTCTGAATACCGAGCAACTAAATGTCTTAGATTTATTAGGTCAGCTGTCTCGCTGGGTAGTTGGCAGGTGTATCCGTCCTCATAGACAACAAGTGTCTGTAGATTCTTGAGGTTGCCAATGGAAGACGGAAGGTCCTCGATACCTCTCAAGCTTAAGAACTTGAGGTGGTACAAACTCCCTATGGCATCAGGTATAACATCACCTTTCCTAATATCCAAGTACAACACATATAGATGTCGAAACACATCTATATATTGGAACACATTACAAACATATGGATCGAAGAACATAATTGACCTCAACTTCAAGTTAGAAAGATCAAGTGAGAAGTACCTTTCTCCTTGACTATGAATGACATGTCTGATACATAAAGAGGATATGGAGTGGCTTTTTGGATCATAAATGTCAAAGAAGTTTACCTCCAACGCCTTTTGTATCGCAAGATCACGGAGTAAATCATGAACCCTGCATTGAGTAACTCTTTTCCAATATGTTTTAGCCACTTGAACCAAGCTTCGTCTTATCAGTTCATTCAAGAAGCCTTCAGCGACATCCTCCATTCTTTCTTCTCCTCTGGGTATGAAACCCTCTGCCATCCACAACCGTATTATGTTTTCAGCCTCGAGCTCTCGATCTTCTGGAAAAATACCAAAGTAGAGAAAACACTGCTTGAGCGCAGTTGACAAATCATTGTAGCTTAATGATAGTATGTTGGAGATTTCAATAGATTTATCATCTTTAATGTTCTTCCAAAGGTAATCTTTCACCTTTTGCCATTCGTTTAGCCCCTTTTTATGTGAAAGTAGTCCGCTCAATACAACAATTGCAAGAGGTAAGCCTCTACACTTTTCCACCATATCCTTAGATAGACTTTCCATTTCTGGAACCATTGCTCGAACATCAAGTAGTTTCCTACGAAAGAGATCCCAACTTTCTTCTTGACTTAGGAAACGAAGTTTATGAACAAAACCTCTGTCGTCTGCTCTTTCAGCGACACCCTCTTTGCGCGTGGTAATAATGACTCTGCTGCCATTCTTGCCATCCGGGAATGCTCTTTTCAAACTCTCCCATGCTTCTTTCTGCCACACATCATCAACCACCACAAGGTATTTGCGTTCTTTTAATAGATCACGAAGATAAATTTCTAGATCTCCTTCTGTCATCCTTTCCAACAAATCTAGAGTTTCCTTGGTGCAACCTTGGATGGATTTTATGATATTCCTAAGAAGATCCATTGTGTTGTACTCTTGAGAAACACATATCCAAGTGCGAGTAGGGAAGCTTGAGACTATATTAGGACTGTTGTAGAGGTTTCTGGCAAGAGTGGTCTTGCCTAAACCCCCCATTCCATAAATGGAGAGGACGTTTCGATGAAGCTCTGCTTTGAGAAGTTGAGCTAGCAATGTTTGTACAACATCCTGAAAGCCAACAAAAATGTAATCCTGGTCATCCACATATGAGGTAGTTCTCCTCAATGTTGTAACCTGCAGATTACTTGGCCCTTCTCCTGTATTACAATTGATATTTGTAATACCATAAGTGTCTCGTTTGCGAGAGATATCCATGATTTGTTGCTTGAGTGATTGAATCTCCTTGGCGACATTGTAGAATTTCTTCTCCTTCCTACATATGCAAGCGCAAGCCTTGAGACGACTAGCACCTTTATCAGCCTCGAAACTGTAAGTCTCGAGTATAGCAACAGCGTCATTAGCAATAGTGTTGATTTCAAACACCCATTGTTGAACTCTATGATCTCCACATTGTTTTAGTTCTGCATCTTTGAGGAAAGACTGCATGAAGAGAAGCTCGTTTCGCAGCCACTGCACATCCTCTCTTAGACTTAAACGTAGGTTAATTTCCTGAATGAGGAAATCACCCAATTTTTGAACTGCAAATGACACAAAGGCATCTGCCATCTTCAAGAATACTACTTTTGTTTGAAAATAAGAGGGAGATGTATATTGGAATAAATATTCGAAAATAGGAGATGGAGATATATATTGAAAATACAAGTTGGAAAATGGGAGATAGAGATCAAAAGCAATAGACATAAAAGTAAGACCTCAGATATCTAATGCGGTGATTAAATATGATGATTCATGATTGTTGTGGTAATGGTTGTTAGTTGTATTAAATATCTAGTAATTTTGGTTTATTGTTTACCCTAACTTTTTTATGTTAGTTTTATCCCACACCCTACTTTGTAGTTTGTCTTATAAATGACGGAAAACAATACAATCTAGTTATCAAGGAGGAATTGGAAAAATAAGAATTTAGAACTCAGTAACTTCAAAAGACTAAAGTCCCCGAGTGCCTAATTACAAGAGAGAAATGAAAACACGGAATTTTAACAGGTTCCTATTTTCCACTTTAATGGCATGCGTTCTTTCCCTCTTGTTTTTATTTGTTCTCCTTCATATGGGATTCTTTTTCCTTTTTGTCTAATCCGTTTTTAACCCGCTCATATTCAATCCAATCTGCCCATTTTAAGTCGTCGTAAATGACCTTGTATGCTAGAAATGTTCACAAGAAAATTGACCTTCAAGCTTCGATGAGTTAGCGATGGCCTCTGATATAGCCTTTGGTAGCCAAAATCCAGGTCTTTCGATAGAGGCTGCACGCTCAAGTACCAATGGTTACCGCAATGTGATCTGAATGCCAGCATATGTCCACAACGCTAAATCTGCTTCGCCTTTCAAACCTAGGGAGAACCATCCTAAGCCAGCAACTGCAACATCCATGCTCTTGAGTGCTTTTACTTCCTGCTTTTGTCATTGTCCCAACTCAGAAACTCGCACTATCAAAATGGGAGGCTGAAGATTTAAAAAAAAAAAAAAAAAACAGAACAATTAGCATAGTTCTGTGCTCCTTACAAATGTTCTCCTTTTACGCTTGAGCAGATTGTAACCATCTTAGAGGCATCGATAAACCAGTTTCATCTGTGGCCCATAATAATCAATTGAAGTAGGATAAACATTTTCTAATGAAGAAAAATCATTATTAGGAAATGAACGTGCTTTGAAAAAAAGAGATATAATAAATTTAATTGGAAAAAGACAGTTTTGACTTATTAAGTAACAATAACAACATTTATAGATCAAACTATTGAAGACAATGATATTTTTGGATCAAACTATCAACTAAGGATATTTTTATTCATTTTACAAGATTTAAGAATATTATAAACCTTTTTTCCGTTAATTAAATCATCACAAAATCCAAAAAAAAAAAGTTGTTTTCCAACACATGTTTCCACACACTAAGAAATGCCAAAAACAGAAAGAAACTAAACATTGAAAAACGAAAACATAAGAAAAAACAGCAAATTTGAGAACATACAGTAGACGAATTATGTTCAAACCAATTACACTCACTCAAAAAGCTTAAAACAATAATAAGAAATGAAACATTAAAACCACTCAATTAATAACCAATGTGCTTGGCAGAAATGCCATTCCCCCATCAATACCTCTACGATTATGAAGACATCATATATATATATATATATATTCTTGAAAAGTTTCACCTCTTCAACAGCTCCACGTCTTTCATTCTCTCAGGAATCTCCTTTAACTTTGGACAGTCATAAATACCAAGACCTTTAATCAGAGGCATGCCACTTGTGCCTAAATCCCATCTTTCTAGCTTTGAAAGATCATCAAGATGAAGGAACTCTAGTTGACTGAAGCTGTTATCACTGCACATTATTTCTTTTCCAAAATAAGCTCTTCTCAATTGGAGATCCCTTAGGTTTGGCAACATTCCCAAAATAGGCATCGGATCTTCCGTCAGTTTTGAGTTCTCAAGAAGCATCATTGTGATGGAATTTGGAAACAGAGGCAGTTTCTCTATTCTCCCATATAAGAACAATTTCTGGAGCTTTTCACAACAATTAACAAATTCAAGGGATGGGAATGATTCAGTTTCTCGACAAATCAATTTGAGAGTGCTAAGGTTTTTCAAGCTGCTAATGTTGTTTAGGGAGTAAGATATGCTAATACGAAACATGCTTAATTCTCGAAGATTGACTAAATCAACAGGATCAACATTTTTCCATTGATCACAACAGATGTTTTGAAGAACTTGAAGACTAGTGAGTTTGCTTATATGTGCCAGAGGTTTTGAATACCAAACAACTAAATGTCTTAAATTTATCAGGTCAGCTGTTTCGCGGGGTAGTTGGCAAGGGTATTCAAAGTCAGTGACAGCAAGTGTCTGTAGATTCTTGAGGTTGCCAATGGAAGATGGAAGATCACGGATACCTCTCAATCTTAACAACTTTAGGTGGTACAAACTCCCTATGGCATCAGGTATAGCACCACCGCCTTTAATATGCAAGTACAACACATATATATGTCGAAACACATCTATATGTTGGAACACATTACGAAAATCCTGATCGAAGAACATAATTGACCTCAACTTCAAATTAGAAAGATCAAGTAAGTGATACCTTTCTCCTTGACCATGAATGGCAAGTCTGATACATGAAGAGGATATGGAGTGCTTTCTTCGATGATAAATGTCAAAGAGGTTTGTGTCGGATGCCTTTTGTATGGCAAGATCACGGAGTAAATCATGAACCTTACAGTGAGTAGCTTTTTCCCAAAACGTATTCACCACTTGAACCAAGCTTCGTCTTATCAGCTCATTCAAGAAGCCTTCAGCGACATCCTCCATTCTTTCTTCTCCATTTGGTACGAAACCCTCAGCCATCCACAACCTTATTATGTTTTCAGCCTCGAGAATTTGATCTTCTGGAAAAATACCGAAGTACAGAAAACACTGCTTGAGCACAGTTGACAAATCGTTGTAGCTTAATGATAGAATGCAGGAGATTTCAATAAATTTATCTTCAATAATGTTCTTCCAAAGTTGATCTTTCACTTCTTGCCATTTGCCCATCCCCCCTCTATGTGAAAGTAGTCCACTCAATACAACAATTGCAAGAGGTAAGCCTCCACACTTTTCCACCATATCCTTAGCTAGACTTTCCATTGCTGGAACCATTGCTCGAACATCAAGTAGTTTCCTACAAAAGAGATCCCAACTTTCTTCTTGGCTTAGGAAACGAAGTTTATGGACGAAACCTCTGTTGTCTGCTCTTTCAGCGACATCCTCTTTGCGCGTGGTAATAATAACTCTGCTGCCATTCTTGCTATCCGGGAATGCTCTTTTCAAACTTTCCCATGCTTCTCTCTGCCATACATCATCAACCACCATAAGGTATTTGCGTTCTTTCAATAGATCACGAAGGTGAACTTCTAGATCTCCTTCTGTCATAGTTTCTAACAATCCTAGAGTTCCCTTGGTGCGACCTTGGATGGATTTTATGATAGTCTTAAGAAGATCCATTGTGTTGTACTCTTGAGAAACACATATCCAAGCGCGTGTAGAGAAGCTAGAGGCTATATTAGGATTTTTGTAGAGGTTTCTTGCAAGAGTGGTCTTGCCTAATCCGCCCATTCCATAAATAGAGACGACGCTTCGACGAGGCGCTGCTTTGAGAAGTTCAGATAGCAATGTTTGTACAACATCCTGAAGTCCAACAAAAATGTTATCCTGGTCATCCACATATGAGGTAGTTCTCCTCAATGTTCTGACCTGATTACTTGGCCCTTCTCCAGCATTACTATTGATATTTGTAATACCATAAGTCTCTCGTTTGCGAGAGATATCTATGATTCGCTGCTTGAGTGATTGAATCTCCTCGGCGACATTGTAGAATTTCTTCTCCTTCCTACATATGCAAGCGCAAGCCTTGAGACGACTAGCAAATTCATGGTCATCACCTTTAGCAGCCTCAAAGCTGTAAGTCTCGAGTATAGCGACAGCATCATTCGCAACAGAATTGATTTCAAACACCCATTGTTGAACTCTATGATCTACACATTGCTTTAGTTCTGCATCTTTGAGGAAAGACTGTATGAAGAGTAGCTCATTTCTCAGCCACTCAATTTCCTTTCTCAGATTTTTACGCAGGGAAACTTGTTGTATGAGGAAATCACCCAATTTTTGAACTGCAAATGACAGAAAGGCATCAGCCATCTTCAGGAATACTACTTCTGATTGAAATACAAGTTGGAAAATGGGAGATAGAGATCAAAAGCAATAAGAGGGGACTGTATATTGGAATACAAGTTGGAAAATGGGAGATAGACATAAAAGTAAGAACAAATAATGTGTTCAATTAAGGGTCCACTTATCACTTATGTGATTAAAGTTTAGAAAAAAACGAAACATGACCGTGTGGTTTCTGATAAAAGGACAAAGATGTATTAAACAAAAGGTCTTTTTTTTTTAAATAAAGCATCTTCAACAACCATTATACAACTTGGGGAAAAACACATATAGAGAAAAGTCTTAAAAAATTAAAGCAACTTCAACAATCATTGCACAACTTGTGGAATATATGTATTGAGAAAAGATTAAAAAAATTGAAGCATCTTCAACAATCATTACACAACTTGTGGAAAAAAAAATTTTGTTTTTATTTGTTCATAATAATAATTTTATTTTTTTCTTTTTGCTTGTTACAATGAAATAATTTAGGATTCTCGCTATCTAATGCGGTGATTAAATATGATGATTCATGATTGTTGTGGTACTGGTTGTTAGTGGTATTAAATATCTAGTAATTCTGTTTTATCCCGCAACCTACTTTTCGTGTAGTTCCTCTTTCAAATTACTGATGTGTGACAGTATGTAAATAACGGGAAACAATACAATCTAGTTATATCTAATATAGTTAAACAAAGAGAACTGGAAAATATGAGTAATTTAGCACACAGTAACTTATAAAGGCTAAAATCCCCGAGTGCTTGATTACAAGAGATGAATGAAAACAAGAAGGAATTTCAACAGGTTCCTGTTTTCCACTATGATGGCATGTGTTCTCTTCTCCCTCTTGTTTTTATTTGTTTCTCCTTCATATGGGATTCTTTTTCCTTTTTGTCTAATCCGTTTTCAACCCGCTCATATTCAATCCAACCTGCCCATTTTAAGTCGCCGTACAAGACCTTGTACACTAGAAATGTTCACAAGAAAATTGACTCAGCTGCCTCTTTTAGTCGGATACTTATGAAAGTTGCATTGTCTCCTCTGATGGATTCTTTTCCCTTCCTTCTTGACCTTCAAGCTTCGATGAGTTAGCGATGGCTTCTGATATAGCCTTTGGTAGCCAAAATCCAGGTCTTTCGATAGAGGTTGCACGATCAAGTACCAATGGTTCACGCAAAGTGATCTGAATGCCATCATATGTCCACAACACTAAATCTGCTTCGCCTTTCAAACCTAGGGAGAACCATCCTAAGCCAGCAACCGCAACATCCATGCTCTTGACATCCCAGCTCGTTCCATGTGCTTTTACTTCCCTCTTTTGCCATTGTCCCAACTCAGAAACTCGCTCCATGGAAATGGGAGGCTGAAGATCAACAAATAAAAACAGAACAATTAGCATAGTTCTGTGCTCTTTCCAATTGTTTTCCTTTACACTTGAGTAAATTGAAACCATCTTAGAGGCATCGATGGTACGCAAATATTATATAGCGTCTAAAAATTTGAATGGTGAAAGGTAGGAGCAGAAGATGATGAAAAGGAGCACCAGAGAGCATTGAACAAACACAACTCGTTAGATATGCTCAACAATGCGAGTTGTTAAGCTTCCTGGAGCAAATTTCCCTTTGGATATTAACTTGGAAAACATACTGTTTCAATATTCAATTTAGCAAAATTGTGCATTTTTTCCGAATACTGTATAGTCCGTTATGTTGCAGTATTTCATCCTTTCCCACTGTTTTCTTGATGTGGCTTTAGGAAGCAATGTAGTGCCCACTTAGACAGAAGAGATCACGCATATGAATAGACAGGTTACGAAAGCTCCATGGGGAACTCCCAATGCAGGAGAAAATGGTTGGTATAGTCCCAGCCCTAATCAATGTTATCAAAAGTGAAAAGTGCAATAAAGCTCTAACACGTAATAGAAAAAGGCACAGATGATGACACTGACGCGCACATTAAGTGAGGTGAAGCGCTCAACACGTTTTGAGCCTTGCTTCAGGGCTTAAGTGCACCTTTGACAACTCTGGCCCACAGATTAAGTGATTCACCTAGTTTTGGCTCTTTGGTCAACCAACGGGCATCAGAACCCATAACTCAACCATAACTGAAGAACTACTGTCCCCTATGTAAACTTTTGACTGAGACTAATTTCTAACATCCCCTCAAGAGAATAATGCATTAAGCCTCATATGGCAAAGGTTTTTTTTTTTTTGCCTCTATAGATGCCCATTAAAAAAATGGTTAGACAGATAGAAGCAACCTTGGTGAGAGCTGATTATTAGCTGCAAAGAAATGGATGAATTTATATAGAAGATGTCCATTAATAACATCTTAGGAAAATAGTCTTTCTTTGGTTCTTGGTCGATCAAGAGTAAAGGATTTGTTTACACATACGGCACTATGACATCTGCTATCAGGCTAACTTGCATCTTGCAACATGTTCTTAGTTGTTAATTTGTTTTTGAATCTACGACTTCTCTTTAGCAAAGAATACTATCTCACCTTTCATTGTACTTCTCTCAAATCTATATATTGATCTTCAACAAAAAAACATACTGATGTAGTTCGAGTGTAATTGGCTATAAAGTAGGAAATACTATTGAATCAGAAATACTGCAAGAAATGGAGTATTACCTGCAATCTCACTCCAGCATGGTTGTTCTTGAGCTCATCGGCATTTTCTGTCTTCCCTAGATGAAGAGATACACTAGGCGATGCCCAGACAGTGACGTAGATTGTTTCAACTGTGGCTTGAACTAGATCCAGTCTAACTAAGCCCCCTATATGTACAGTCTGCCCATGCTGCAAGAATATCAGGAAAAATACATTTAGAGTTGAAAAGTCTTTTTAATCTCAGGCAAAAAGTTTGTTGCAGTCATATACATCTTTAACTGCAATATAAAACTAAAAAAAAAGCTAAAGATGAGGGACGAATAAAAGGAGCTATCTGAATCCCAAACAGTTTGATTAGGGGTCAAAGATTTAAGGTCATTTCGTCAAATTTCTCTCCATTTCGAAGTGCACAGCCCTCGCAGTGGCTTCATCAATATTATCTACCAAATAGAAGGCCTGAACCTATTTCTAGAGCAAAGTGTCTATAGAACTTCATGTAGAAAGACTAAATATGTACAACTATTTCCGAAATTGGTATATCAGGAAAGAAAGAAAAAGGGTCGAGTTTCAAGTTAGAGACACCTACTCTCACGGGATTCTTCAAAGTAAAGTGAAGTAAGGCTTTAGTTAAGAGGAACTACTCCTCATCTCCAGGTTATACTGGTGGTGGAACCAGATTCCTAAATTTGTTTCAAGACTCAAGAGGCAGTAAGCTTGGAGTTAAGAAACATAGAATATATTAACCTTGTTGGCAAGTATCAAGCACAACAATGCTATTGGTAAAGGGAAGCCCAGTGCACTAAGCTCCCACTGTACACGGGGTTCGGGGAAGGGACGGACCACAAGGACCTATTGTTTGCAGCCATACCCTGCATTTTTGGCAAGTATCAAGCACAACAATGCTATAGGTAAAGGGCAGCCCGGTGCACTAAGCTCCCACTATACACGGGGTTTGGGGAAGGGACGGACCACAAGGACCTATTGTTTGCAGCCTTACCCTGCATTTTGCAAGAGGCTGTTTCCACAACTCGAACCCGTGACCTCCTACTCACATGTCAGCAACTTTACCAGTTATGTCAAAGCTCCCCTTCTATTGGTGACACGTAACGAAATACTGAACTGACACTTTTTACACTGGACTCTTTACTCTAGATATAAAAAAACTCGTAGACAAGTAAGAAATTCAGAAGAGGAGGAAAAGATGTTCTCCAGTGGAAAAGGAAAAACATATATATCAATCCTTTGCAGGCCAAAGAATGGAATTTCCAAAAGGCTTTCCTTTCTTTGACAGACCAGTTAAAATCTTTGAATATAACAATTACATAAACTGTGTGAGAACATGCATTATTCACCAATCACAACGCACAAGCAAGTCCAGAAAACATATGAATAGTAAATTTTATTTGCTGAACTTTTATATCACAATGTGCAGTAGTGCTGATAAATGTTAGTCAACTGGTAAATTTGGATATTTATGCACCGGAGATAAGTTTCCCATTTCTTAGATTGCAATTTCAAATCAAAGAAGGGTTCTCACGGGATTAACTGCAATACACTAGTACAGATATTTAAATGTATTTATAAAATTCAAATTATTAATTTATGGTCACTAATCGTAAAGTTCAAATAAGTAGCTTATCAAAAAATAGATCATATTATGGGCTGTAAAACGAACGATAAAGTAAATAAGAGAGACTAGCTTGCCTTAATCCTATAAGTTCGAGGTTGTAGCTCCTTTCGAATCTCAACCATTTTTTGCTCCTCCCTATTTAATCGCATGGACATAAGATATGGATGTAGGAGGCCCGGCGTGTCATACATCTTTGCCTTGGCTGACAAAATTCCTCCAATTCTCAGGATTCCCAGAGTAGTTCCAGGTACAGGAGCTTCTGTAAGCTTTGTAGCTTTTACTCCTCCTTTCTTGGCAAATGCATTTATTAATGTCGACTTCCCTGCATTTTGCGCCCCAATAACCCACACATTTCCTCGAGGACCAGCCAATTCTTTAATAAATGCCAGCAAATTTCTAACACCTAAATCTTTACGGGAACTTACCATGTAAACTCCACTCAGTTTAGGTGCTCCATTAGCTTTAGCACGGTGTCGAACCCATTTGTCCAAACGCGCAGGGGAAATTTGAGAAGGGAGAAGGTCAACCTTGGTAGCCACAAGAACAAGCTTTGGCAACTTCTTACTTTGTTTCAAGCCATCCTTGCTTTGTTCTAGTGCCTTAAACAAAGATTTAGCAGCTCGCTTCGGAAAGGAACCATCAAAATCAACACAATCAACCACCATAACCACAACCGTCGCATCAGCTTTCCCAGTAGGTCTCATCAACCTACTCGTAATTAACTGGTCAAAATCAAAATCGGGTATCAAGTTTTCGGCCAGCTCATTCTTCACTTGTCCATAGTTCCTCAACGAATGGCATCGAGCACAAACCGTGACCTCCTCTTTCTCTCCCTTAGCCGCTTCCCTCGCCATCCTTTTCCTCTCCGATTTCGACACCCTTTTCTTCTTTCCTTTCTCAAGAACCTCCTCTGTAATGTTACCATAACCTAAACCCGCTGGCAAAAAACCATCTAACTCTTTCAAATCATCCTCATCTTCTTCCAACCCCGATTCCCATTCCTCGGAATCCCAATCATCAAATCCATCCTCACTCCCTGACCCCATTTCTTCACTTCCACTTTCTTCCAACTCCCCCTCAATAAAATCCCCAAATTCCTCCTCTTCTTCATTATCCCCACCTTCACTAACAACAACATCCTCATCATCCACAAAATCCTCTAGACTTTTTTCCACCTTTTTTTTCTTGTAATAACCAGGATGATTTGGGTCTTCATCCTGCATAAAGATTCCACATCCAGGACATATACACCCATAATTCTCATCATTATCCCTCCCTTCACTCAATAAGAGCTTAAAGTTACTATCTTTTCTTGAAATACTACTATTACTACTATCACTTCTCCTTTTTGTTCTTGATTGAGTACCCTTTATTACAGATAAAACCAAGAAAGGAACTTTTTGCTGACATCTTTTCTTGTGGGGTTTTTGAGTAAAACCTGTTTAATCAATTCAATAGAGAAAAAATGTTCATTATGTTTGTTACCATTGTTACTTCACTCAATCTTGATTATAACAACAACAACAACAACAACAACAAAACAAACAAAAAATTGAATGGGGAGCTGAAATACCTGTAAATTGGAGATGGGGTACCAAGAAATTCTTTGTTTCAAAGATGGAATTCAAAGATAAATGAGAAAAGGCAGCTGCTGCTGCTGTTGAAGTTGAAAGCAGTAGAGCCATGGCTGAAAAAATGCCTTAGCTGTTTTATGGTATGTATCAAAAGTAAGCAAATTAAGGTACAAGTATTTTAGCAGGTGGTACAACCTTTTAATGCTGTTGATTTTTTGGGCTCAACATTATGGATTCAAACCCAATACTATCTTAGTAACATATTTAAAGTATAGCCAAAATTACAAAGGTTCTAAATTTTAGCCATTGGAAAACTACAATTCAGTTGTTTCGAGGATAGTTCTTTAGTAAATGGTCGTTTTTTTTTTTTTTTTTTTTTTTT